>JAYRBW010138689.1:0-37427 GCA_036023295.1 Invenusta paracnida
TGGATTTCCCTGAGTGTGTATGAAATTAGGATGAGTCATCATAAGCGTGTCATCTCTATACTCTCTTATCTCTATGGTATCGACTATAGAAATCTTCGATTTTTATTCGCTTAGTACCTATTGACCTATAATATTATAACCTACCTATTTATGTATTCTATGCAGTCACCTAATCATTCAGTTTGTATTGATTTCTTCACCACATTGGTGGTTTTTACAACAGTTTACAATCTAGCATAACATTTTACCTTTACCTACATCAATTAATTTACTTACCCATGGCTAGCGAAGACGAATATGAAGATGTTCTTGCTAACCTTCGTCATAATATTCTAAAGAAACGGAAATCTTACACTAGAGAAGAAAAGTTAGCAACGGTGAAGAGAGCAATGGTAATAGGCAATCGTGCAACTCATCGAGAATTAGGCGTGCCTGACTCTACAATAAGGAGTTGGAGAAAGCCGGTGTATTACGATTCGATTCTAAAAATGAAAAAGGGCAAACGGGCAAACAGGTACACCAAAGGCTTCTTTCCATCAATAGAGAGGAAGTTAGTAGTTAAAATTGAAGAGCTACGACAACAAGAACTCGCCTGTTCAACGGAACTTGCTATCCAAATGGCAAAGCAAATTTCAAATGAAGATGATATCCCCGAAGAAGAGACAAGAAAATTCGTCGGTTCAGCTTCGTGGATAAGACGTTTCATGAAGAGACATCAATTCTCTATCCGTCGTCGAACGCATATTTCACAAAGACTACCTCAAGACTATGAAGACAAAGTGATTAATTTTCAACGATTCATTATTAACGAGAGAAGAACCTTTTATTTGGCTATGAATTGTATCGGAAATGCCGATCAGACACCAATTTACCTAGATATGCCGTCGGAAATAACAATGAACAAGAGGGGCGACAAAACAATTAGCATTCGAACCACTGGTAATGAAAAAGTCCGATTTACTTGCATGCTTGGTGCCTTGGCTGATGGCACAAAACTGAAACCGTACATTGTGCTAAAGCGGAAAACAATGCCGAAGAACCCTACACCACCTAATTTAATTGTAAAAGTCCAGGAAAAAGGTTGGATGAATGAGTCCCTTGTGAACGACTGGATTAAAAGAGTGTGGTGTGAACAACGCCCCGGAGGTTTACGGAAGAAAAAGGGCTTGCTTGTCCTCGACTCATTCGCGCCCCATAAATCCAACTCGGTTAAACAACAACTGCAGGATAACAATTCCAGACTGGCCATTATTCCGGGAGGTATGACTTCAATGTTGCAGCCAATGGATGTATCCATTAACAAGCCGTTCAAGACTGTTTTAAAAAAACAATGGGCTCAATGGATGATGAGTGGAAACCACGAACGCACCCCAACTGGTAAGATAAAGCGACCCTCTCTTGAAGTCATCTACGGTTGGATAACAACAGCGTGGGAGTCAATTTCAAAAGACATTATCATCAAATCATTTAAAAAGTGTTCGATTAGTAACGCAATGGACGGCTCAGAGGATGACATTTTGTATGAGGATCAATCAAATGCCGAGGCCGAAGAGGAAATGTCAGAAGATGACTCTAACAATGATGACAATGCCGAAGAAGTGGAAATGTCAGAAGATGACTCTAACAATGATGACAATGCCGAAGAAGTGGTCTACAATGTAACAACGACTGAAACAGGAACACTGAAGTTTCGCAGAGTCATTCAGTTGGACACCGATGATGATGACACAGATCGATTGTAATCAAATTGTATATAGGTATAAACACTCTTGTTTAATTTTAATTATGCAGTTTTAATTAATTATTATTAAAATTGAATTATGCACTCATTGCACTCATTTTATATTGTACAATAAATTAATTATATTTCCTACCTATGTTATTTTTTGGTCTATAATCTCAGAGTGGGGGGTGCGCACTATCTAAAATAGCATCATTGAAAATAAAAAAATAGCAAAGTGGGGGGTGCGCACTATCTAGGGCTGCGCACTATCTACCGGTTTATACGGTATGTCATGTAACAAAGGAAAAACAATAACACTCTTTCTTTATAACTTTTTAGTTGTCGTTTAATAAAATATTTGAATTAATAAAAATAATCTAGGATTTGTCGAATCAGATTAAACTGAAAAGAATATTTGTAAAACACCTAAAGGACTAAATTAATTAATTTGAAAGTCATCCAGTATTATCATTGTGATAGCATAACATTGAAATAATGTTCGAATATTCTTTGACTTTTTACTGAAATAGCTAATTATTTGATGCAAGGACTACTAAAACTATTTTAAGATTTTGATTTAATGTTGAATACTACTATATTAATTTTATTGTTTTAGAAACACCATGCTTAATACTTTTTGGTAAAATGTTATTGTCTAATAACAATTACTACTTCTATAAATACTATATATTGAGTTATTTCAATATATTTAAAATATAATAATTAATATGTATATATATAATATAATCTCTCTATATATGCATATATTACTTATAGAGTAGGTATTGATAGATAGAGTTATAGCCATCGAATAATGATAATGTATAATTACTCTATATGTTGCTACTTTTCTTCATTATTGAAAACAGTTTGATGCTACAATTTTCTAACTGTAAATGTTTTGAAAAATAATGCTTTAAATACAGTATCTCTTAAATAGTAAATATGGTATTAAAGTTTTAGATAGAAATGTAGTTAACTATATTTTATAGATTCCTGTGATATGTTAAAATTGTTCATGTCTTGATAATTAATCTAAAACTATCAAACTAATACTACTTATTTCTAACCAATATATGCAACCTTAATTGAAATACAATGATTTACTTTCGACAAAAAAACATATGCATATGAAATCTCTACATTTAATTAAGGATATAATTACTGCTTTAAGATTCAGTAGTATTGAAATAGTCCTAACAATAGACACGTTTAAATAAATAAAATCACGAATTCAGAATTCGACAGCAAATGAAGTTTTTTGTTAGTGGTGCAAAAATAGAAATGGTCAAATTGAAGTATATTGTGTTGCAATCTCTTGCACATATATATTCAAAATAGAGAAAGAGGCTTAATTGTTTCATTATAAGTAAATATAATAATACATATTTTGAATAGTTATTGTCAAAATAGTTTAAATAGTGTCAATAAAATGTGTGGTTACATATGTACATGGTTCGTGTTATATATGGTTGCATGGTTACTGTCATCCAGGTTTACATATATTATATAATAATGTTGCAAATGCAATAACAAAAGATTACATTATTAATATACCTGGAAATATTATAATTAGAAGGAATAGTTAATATTCTCCATTTTTTGACTGCTGTTTGAAAGGAAATTAGACACTATAGTACATTTTTTGATTGTACACTAAAGACAATTTAAAAATATAAAAGAGATATTGAATTCTTTATAAAATGCATAATTTTATAACTTATTTTAAATTTAATACATTCAACACTATATGTATTAGTTTTGTATATATATTATGTATTATATATTACATATTATAGCTTGTACTGATTTCTATAAAAAGGCCTTAGTTTAGATTCTTGATTTTTCTCTTATATATGTAGAGTACAATAGTAAAATGATTAGAATAATTAGAACAGAACACAAATCTAGATATTATAATATATCAGTATGTTTATTTTTATATGTTATGTTTATAAAGTCATGTGTAATAGAGGTTAAATTTACGAATAAATTAATTCTATATACACATAATTTTGTTAACTGAAAATAAATTATTCAAGGATACATTTTTGTTAGTTATCTTTTAAATAAACATTTTGTTGCTGTTTTATGTTTTACTCAAATCATCAAATGTATAATAGACGGGTCAATATTTCCCATCGGCAGGATTTTGAGAAAGAAGCTCTGTTTCCAATCTCATACGATCTACATTTAGTCCAACTGCACCATCAAATATACCAATGTATATATATATTGTGTATATAAAATTCATAGTGAAAAATTCGTTTTTGTAAAAAAACTGGAATTAGTAAATAAAAAGAGAGATAACCTACAAAAATATACCAAGTTCAAATAATGGAGTAAAATTAACCCACAAGTTTAAACTATAAAACTTGCATCAATATATGTATTAAAGAAAATGTTTAAAACACGTATTATGAAAAACATTGATTTGGAGTACGCCCAGGTCTTTTTATTCATAAAAACGTATTTTTAACAAGGAATTTTATATTTAAAGCGTTTCTTTTTGTTATGTTGTTGTTATTTAAGCATGATTTTTTAAATGTTTTTGAAAAGTATGTTCCTTTTTTATTTATATTTGATAAATCTATCTTACTCTTAAATTATACTCACTTTTTCTTAATTAAAAATAGTTCTTTTATAATTTTTGAGACGTGAATGTAATAATTAATTTTGTAAAATAATATTTTATACAACATTTCTGTTAAATTATTTGGATTTTTTATTTGCTAATCATAAAAAAGTACAATAATTATAGCAGTTAGAATTTCATTATATTTATATGAAAATTTTACGCTGCCCAATAAAATGTCACTTTTGAAATGAATACATTTTTGCTGTCAAAGAGTTAATGTTACAGACAAGCAATTTCACTTCTAGTTAATTATTTATTCAAACTATATCTAAATAGTATAGTGTAATGTCGAATCTCGAAAATATTTATTTATAATAAAAATTATAACATAGCTTTTAACTACCTACATTAACCAATATTAAAAATATCATTTTTTGTTAATATTTGTGTTGTATACAATAGAACACACTGAGGATTATCTTACGTACCTATAACATGGTGGTCCAAAAGTTACTAATATAAAATTATTTAGAACAGGTTACTAAACATGCTATTGCTAATGGCAGTGCACTGCTACTGTAGTTGATTTTATGATTTCTCTCTATATGCGTCAGTGTACTTCGATATTTTATATTTAAAATGATATAAAATTATTTAAACAGCGTGGTATAACGTGGCAAAATTATTTCATCATGCATCGGGCTACTTCCAATGTTATTGATTACACGACTGAATATCGGTTATTAACTGTCGTTTGGTTGTAGGATTCTGAAAATCAGATCCAAATAAAGGGGCGACAATATTGATCTAATTCATGACGCGATTACCAAAAACCCAAAACTTTTTGCTTATAGGGGGTTTTCTGATGAAGTTTACTGAGAACTATAACTGTTAAAATTTGACTTACATCTTAAGCTTTTCATGTCTACGAAAATCCAGTATTTAACTCAATAGGATATGACAACTTGAGCTCATTGCTGCCAATTCCTTACAAGTTTTACAAAAATAAATTAATTGATAAAATATGTTTCTTCGAAGAATATGCTATTTATTTGTCATATAAAACAGTAATGTTGTTATGTAATTAAGATATATCTGCAATGAGAACCTTTACTTTTAGGAACAAGTGCGCCAGAGCCCACATGTTATGGTAAGGGTTGTTATGTCAGCAATCCAAAGACTAGCTTATTTCATTGAAGGGTCGGGTGGTGAATTCGTAGCGATATATACAACTTCAACGAGAACAATTTATGCCTGATCTAGAACAGAGAATATCTCTATTCGTTCCATTTACAGCAAGACTGTGCTTCACCTCACACTGCAGTCTGAATAAGAGAATTTCTCAATGCACAGTTCAACGGAAGGAAGATTGGCAAGTTTGATTCAACACCGTGGCCACCCAGGAGCCTAGATTTGACATCTTGCGATAATGCGCTTAGTGGGGATTGTCAAAAGTCGAATAAAACAATAACAGCCTAAGTCTGTGGAGGGTTTAAAATAGACCGTGACTTCAATTTTTCAAAACTTTTACGCTCATCTCTTCAGTAAAATTTATGAAAGAACTTTCTGAAGATTCCAAATATGCATTATAAATGGTAGAGTTGAAGTGTAAATCTCGTAAGATGCTTTTTAAGTTTTTTGATACTTACAGGTATCTATGTATATGTATATTATATGTTTTATACACATGTTTCATTATAATAAATGTTTGGATTGATATACAGGGTGTCCGAAAAGTTCCTGTGCAGTGAAAATGTTTTATTTACAAACTATACTATACAAACTAAGTGAAGCAATGTTTCACTCATTAACTGACTGACTGGTCATACATAATATTATGCTCATTTAATATTGCTCACTGCATAGTAACTTTTCGGATACCCTGTATATGTTATTTTTTGCGATAGTGACTTTTGGCCCATACTGTATACTTATAGTATAAATAAAGATTAGTTTTCTGAAGTAATTCTATATTATACACTAAAGATTTCACTTTACAACATGAAGGAATAGATAGAAACATCAACAACATCGTTACACATGGTTTTGAAAAATGTTATTATATCAGAATAATCTATTATATATGGACATATAGTAGACAAATACATATATATATATATATCAAGTTTGTTTAAGTGTAAATATTACATATTATAGTGTGTTTATTTATGAATATAATATATACTTTTATAATTCCATTCTAATATAATTTTATATAGTAATCAGTATTAATTATAATATGATAATAATATCTATATAATTATTCCTACCGAAATGTGATTTTATATTGGTACATTATTAATAATTAACTGCATTTTGATAAAGTATAAAATCATTGGTGAGAAACTAAATGTTTCGATACATGTACAGGGTATACATAAATCATCACACGCTATTATCTAGTTATAAAATAGATGTATATATAAATAATAGGTGAAGGTATCACATAAAACTTTGATTTGTTGATTTCTACGCAATATATATATATATATATATATATAAAAATATATTTATTAGGAATGGCGCGAGAGATAAAATTAGAAGATGCGTCTATTCGATATATTAATAAACTAGTACAGTTTAATAAAAAACTACTTTATCAATATGTGAATTAATAGAATGTTCTCTTAGAGTAAAATAAAACGTTTTTGTTAAAATATATTTACAAAATTTGCAGATTAGGTATGTAAACTTGTGGATGTAAAAATGTTAGTCGTAAAGTAAATTAAAATTGAAATTAAATTAAATATTTTATACTTAAACAACAAATATTAAATTTTGGTAAAATTCATTGGTTTTAATCATATCCATAATATAATATTTTGTCATTTTAACTATACTTTTGAACTTTTGAATTTTAGAATTACGATTTTTTGAAATTCAGACGTGCATTCTTATAAAATTAGACAACCATACAAATTAATTTACGGACAACTTTACAACCAACATATTTAATATAGAATGTGTTAAATATATTTCCCTGTAATAATATATAACATTAATAATTGATATATTACTTGCTTTAGGAGCAAATTTTCAAATTGCACGCTTGTACGATTTGGTGAGCAAGTTCTAAGTTTTAAAAATACAGATATATATATATGGAAAAAATATAAAGAAATAATAATATTTAATCCAAATTTCTATTTTGATTTTGATTAATAATATACAAATTAAAAATCAGATCACATAAATCTTATAAATAAGAATAATTTCAAATTTGACAAATATATATTGTATTATTTGTTATCTAATCTAATTGACATTTATCTATAATAGAAGTTATGATGTCATATTAGCCATTTGAAAGAGTAATAATATAATGGATTTATATGCTTAATAATTATGTATACAGCTGGATCAGCACAAAAAGGTTTGTAACATTTAGTAATTGGTGTTGTATTTATTTAGAAATTATATCAATTTTAAGCTTCAATGGAACAATGAATATTTTAAGGAAAAATTTAAATTTTCAAATCTAGAAATGCACTTTATTGCAACTCAATTAAATAACCGCCTAAAATCTAAAGACTATATTTAACGACAGTCAGTTAGCGCGTTGTGTGCAAGATTAATTGGAGCTGAATTACATATTTATTATAAGTAGAAAATAGTGTATTATTACTCTGTTGGCAGAGTTAGATCTAAATATGTAACAAGGCTAATATTTAAAGTAAGAATTTTACGTTTAAAATAATAATTTAAAGGTTTTATATACATCTTAATTCAGGATGATTCTTTCATTTCTTTTATTTACAATTTTTTAATTTGTCTCTCAGTGAGGATCGCACATGCGAAGAAATTGTTTGTAGTTAAAATTATGGTATGTGTACTAAAGTGTATGTTCATATCTAGTAAGGTTAATTAGATCACTAGTATTAAGCCACTTGAGCTAAGTCGTAGTCATCCGTGGTTCGCTTGGAGAACGAATAACTTCTTTGGTTGTTTACTTTGGAATAGAGGAAGAAGGTGAGTCCTGTGATGAAGTAGATTATCATGACGAACCAGACGAGAATGAAACTGTAACCATAGTACCAGGTGCTTTTCTCAGGATGAAGCATAGGAACATGTTCCTGTTCGTAGGCGACCCCATTCATAAAGACTTCGGCAAGTACTAGAGCGGCGATACCTGGTAGTGAGAAAATGAGACTAAGTAATAATATTTTTATAGGTGCGATCATAGTGTATGGTCTGAAGACTTTGTGAAAATGCCTCTTCTGTGAGGAGATCAATTCAAAATGTTACATTTTAAACAAAAGCATTATTTTCATGATATATATACCTATATGTATATATGTATCTTTACTTATCGAAAAAAATACTATTTCATTTTAAAATATATCAAACACTAAGTGAACACTTTAGATATAATTAAAGTTATATATCAGCGATTTATTTTATAATGCATTATTAAGTGCAGTATTAAATTTATTATTCTTCTACTTATATTTTACGTCCAAATAAAACAGATGTTATAGAAACTGACGTCAGTTTATATATTCTAAGCACAACATATGTATAATAATCTGCCGCATTTCACGATATCATGTTATAGTAATTTTCGTCTTTTAAAAGAATATTTAGAATTATTTTAGAATTCATTTAGAATGTAAATATTGTATTCAAAAATAAATACTTTTAAGTTTGATTAATTTGTGAAAGAATTTATCTCTCAAAACTTTTCTAAAAAATACTGATACCAATATAAATTGAAAATATATGATGAATATTTTTATTCACTTTATTATTATTTTTTACTTTAGTAATAAATGAAGCATTTACGATTAGTACATTTGGATTTTTTGTTAAATATATGGTTGAAATCAATTTTCTTTAAATTAAATATGTAATATGTAATATTTAAATATATACATATATATATATATATATGAAATAAAAAAACATGGTTAGAAACATAACTATATAACCATTATGAATCTTCTACGATAGCGTATTTTCCCGTAATAATGAAATTTTTCTTCCTAATCAAATAATACCAATACTATAGTTTTTAGTCATTAGTGAATATCTATCAAAATAAAAGTGTCAGGCTGAATTTATCACAGGAAAAACGGCGAAAATATATCATCCGAAAGATATCATTTATATAGTGTCTCCCTATAAAGAATGATAAAATATTTCTTCATATCACTATCTTGAAGTTATTCGTTTGATCACTGCCGCTATCCTGCCATGATGCGGCAAAATATATTTAAGAGAAGTAATTAGCCAAAATATATGTAGCTAGGTAATTAGTACCTAAAAAGATAAAAAAAAATAACTATTTTAAAACAATCACAACATAGTAGACTATTTCATAGAAATTGAGAAATTGAGAAGAGATCCGGATAAATAATAAGGTTACAATGTGATATATTGAAGTAAATTAGATAACTTTTCCAAAATTAGACATATATTTATATAAATATATAAATTTCAGACAGATTTCTTTAATCAGATATCATTATTTGTATGATGATTAAATACTAATTATAATAATAAGGCAAGTACAATTAATTTTTTTAAAGTGACCTTCATTGGCTACAGATGATCAAACTATGTCTTCGGAAAGAAAAAATATAATATTGATGTACCTGTTGTAACAAGGAGAAAGGCACACAGTCTTTTCATCATAAAGTTTGGGTGCAGGAGAGTGTACACACTGAAGATACCACCGATAACCATAAGGATCAAGCTGATTAGAGCGAATGCCACTTCAGAACGGGAGTAGTCTAAAGTCATGGGAGGGATGGGGAGAGGGTGACAGCTCTTATTGTATATAAAATAAGTCGCCACTTTTCTTCTCAATTTTCATGTTAGAATATAGGGTGGTTCAGGCGCAAAATGTTAGGCCAATGTTACTTTCTGTAAAGTTTTCCCGCAAACATTAATACATAATAATATTATACTAGTTAGTTACCAGAGCCATATGGTAAACATTTGAATACTTAATTATTCCGTGTGTCGGTAAGAAATAAAATAAAAGTTATTGTTCGGTTAGGTGATCATTCATTTTACTGTGTTTGGTGTTGAAAATACTCTCTTATATTGTAAGATTTAATCATGGAAAACAACATTTAAAGAGTGAGAAATATAGTATTATATATATTAAGTTGGAGGATAGTGGATAGTTACTCTCTGAAGTAGGAAAACATATGTAGTTTTCATAAAAGTTAAAAGAATAATTGTTAGTGTTTATTTAGCTTTAAATTTTTATATAGAAAAATTGGTGCCAGAAGTTTAAAATTTATTAAAGTACTAAAAATGCAAGATGTTTATTTATTTAGAATAGTTATCATCATCATCATCAACACTTCTACTGTCATTTACGATGCTAGGCGAAGGAGGATAACCAAGACTTTTCTAATTTTTCTTCCAGTTTCGTTGGTCTTATTTGCTTGTACTGTTGGTATGTTTTGTCTTTATTCCATTCAAGAATGTTATCTTTCCATCGCATTCTTGTGCTTCCTGCATCTTTTTCCTTCTATATTGTATTTCATGATCATCAGCGCATCATTCTCTTTACGTATCAAAAGTATTCTAGTTTCCATTTAGTAATTCTCCCATTAACATTATTTTTTATTAATCTCTTCAATTATAGAATGGAATTATTCGTTTTATGCTCTCTCGATGATACACTAATGAATCTTCTTCCTTCATCTCCATATTTCAAAGATTTTGATTCTTCGCTGGAACGACTTCTTTATTATCCAACTTTCAGTTCCATACAGAAGAATCGATTATGTTAATGTTCTCATTATCTTTATTTAAGATCTCAACCTACCTATGTTATTATTTTTCCAAATTACATCTAGCTCAATTGCGTTTTTGTGGGGCTGCCGCTATCCTATACATAATGTTAAGTGTTCAGCTACCCTTTTGCCGTTTATATGACTCAAGGAATTAAAGAGTTTTATTTCTTCAAACATCGCCATTCATGAGTTAGAGCACACTTTTGTTCATTAATTTGGAATTCTAGGCAATTATTTTTATGCTTGTTCTCTTGCTTTCTCTTGCTATGTAGGTCTTAAAAATACTTTCTCTCTTCTGTTCTTGCTTTATGTCGTTGTCGTATCATTAGTATGTCGAATAATGACCATTCCTCTTCTTACTACTTTTACACCACAGTATTTATCTTCTTGTGCTCATACCATTTTGTCCTCGGCATCAAATTGAACTGAATGAGTGATACATTGCATCCCTTTTACTACCCTCTACAATGTATGTATATTTGATCTGACAGCTCACGATTTAATTTTACACATGCATTTTGCTCTTCTTTATCTAACCATTCGATCAGTGCGATTAGACGTTTTGATAATCTCATGTCTGCCATCTTAACAAGTTTTCCTTGGTTCTGCAAGGTAAGCCAGCGCTTTAACCGCTGGACCACCTTGCCCTCGCTTTTGAGCAGTCAACGAAAATAAAGTAAACTATTTTAGAATACTGTCGTTTCGATAATTTACTGAAGTATGGATAGTGTATCTTTGAATTCTATTTTACTGTGAAAACCCACTTGTTCTTTGAGTAGTTCTCCTTTAAAGTATTGCTTTAATCTATTAGTAATAGTTAGAAATTTAATATTTTTAATAATTACTCAAATTTATATTACTGAATAATGCGCAGCAGTTTAATTGATTTATTCTGATTGTAACTTAAATTCGAATTTGGATCAGGCAATTGTATCTTTTTGAAATAAAAAAAAGTGAATCTAAACGATTAAAATATAATTATTCTTCAAAAATAAAACTGCAAAACTTATGTTTAGACGTACTAATATTTCTTATATTTTACCCAAGATTACGCTAAAAATATAAAACAATAAATAATTGTCGAAGAGATAATTAAATATGAAATATTTCCTTTTAGCATTATATATTTTAATACATAAATAAATAATATAAAACTGTTAGTAAGATAACCATGTATATGAACGAGAACATATTCTTTTTTATTTAGAAGACTCATTTTATTGGTGGCTTAAAAGATAACTTTTTATATTCTCTCTGTACATCATCGAACACGCATTCCTCTAGAGCTATCCCTCTCAAAGATCTTCCAGTGATCTCACACGTTAAAATTGTATTCACTTATAATAACGAAGCATATCTATAAAGCAATATACACTTATGTTTAATAAAAGAAATCTGATTAATGACTTTAAATATTACCTCCTTTTGAAAAACGTCAACTATATTGAAGAGGGGTTTAAGTGTAAATTGGAGGTGGTGGGTAGCGAATTAAAAAACCCAAAAAGTTGCAGGTTTGTTACAATTCGATTTTTAAGTATAATGGACATAACTTTTAGACATAAGCATTAATAATATCTTTATTATCGGATAAGTTTAAAGTAACTCATTTATTTTGAAAGATTAAATTATGATTCAGTGGAAAAATTTGATTTTTACTCACAATTTATTTATTTCATTAATCTATTGTTGCTGTTATATATTTTAAGGGAAGCTTTAGTGACACAAAATTAAAAGCACATTTTATCACAGTATTAATATTTTTGATATTTAATTAATCTTTTTTATCATGCAGTGTAATATAACTATATTGTCATTATATTGTCATTTTCTCATTTTGGAGACGTTTATTATTGCATTATTATTATTATTATGTCCTCGGTACGTATATTACACTTTTAAGGCAATAGTTTATTGAGTTCATATACGAAAGATAATTTAGTGTAAAACTTTGGTCAGTTTTTTAAAAATTATTTGTATAATTAATTGATTCATCTACAAAACCGATAAGTTTTCCATGATTTAGAATTGATCAGTTTGGTGTTTAATGTAAACATGACTTGAACATGACATTTTTTAAACGATTATAGCTCTATTTATGTCTATAATATTAGTAAGTATAGGATGGCATCATAAGGTTAGCCCCGCAAAATTATTTAACATTCTGATGAGCCGATTGTAAAATAGCTGAATTGCTAACTCGAAAATGATATATAAAAGAAAGAAAGAGTAGTGCATTTAAAATAGAAACATTAAAAAACAATGTAAGAATGTATGCTTTGCATATTAGACGCTAAATTCGAGTATAAAAATTCTGTAATTCCTTCGATATTAACTTTGTCTTTAATTATTTCTATTTCTACCTTTTTTATAAAGATTTAAATTCTCCGTGTTTCTAAATTTTGTTTTCTCAAATGTAAACGGTTTAACTTTTCGTTATAATTCTTTCTGTATAATGAGCTTATTTGTATGATTTATGTTGTTTAATATCAGTAATTCAACAGTTATATCTTTCGGAATATATAAAAAACTTTTCATATTCTTATTTTTCTAAAATCTGACATAATTTAGCTTACATATATGATTTGATTTCTGTACATGTCTAATCGCGCCAGATAAATTGTTAATATAAAATGTCAAATGGTAAATATAATATTTATGCACTAAGAAAATGTTATTAATTTTTCGCAAATTGAATATATTACAAACTGCTAGCGTTTTATTTATTTCAAATAAATTGTTTAAACCTTTATGTAGTAAATGAAGCTAAAATGTACATAATAAGACTAATATAAGAAATTCAAAAAGTGGATATTGATATTGTGTAATAATATTTTTAAATATATATTTTAAATATATCATATTGAAATATTAATATTAAAAGTAAAAATAATAGCGTCATTTTCTATGATAACCAAAAGTAACAGGACATTTTTGAGTGATATTGATTTACATAACTATCAAGATCTACATACAAAAAATATATTTCTTAAAAAATATAGAATCTATATTTAAGTTCAAAAAGTCAAAATAAATACAGGATATGACGTCTCCATTTACGTCATAATATAAATGA
The DNA here is from genome assembly GCA_036023295.1 of Invenusta paracnida. NCBI lineage: Eukaryota > Metazoa > Platyhelminthes > Proseriata > Coelogynoporidae > Invenusta > Invenusta paracnida. The sequence goes on from JAYRBW010138689.1 coordinate 14,127, forward strand.
CAGTACTGATCATTTTATGTACTCTGTTTAAATCATAACCTAAGTAACATAGAATAAACACAAGTCGAAATATCTACATACAGATATACTAGTGTACTAAATAAGAAAAATAACAAAATGTATTAGTGTTGAAAGCTGCACCAACGTACTTTGTAAATAAATCGGAAATATTTGAAATTGAGAATCTTAGTATATTACAAATACATTGTATTACTATAAGATTAGGTATAACGTCATAGTATACCTATAGACAGTATTGTCTAAAAAATAGGAAATGATCAATGAGTTTTCAAACTTAGGCTATATTGTATGTAAATCATTTTAGTTCACTGTACAATTCACCGACAAATAGGAAAATATAGATGAGAAACTTATTTAGTATAAAGTTTTTATATTTATGTAAAATAACTAAATTATTTAATGTTTATTGAATGTACATATATGAATGTGATGTTGAGGTATATTGAAACAAGGTGTAAAATTATTAATTCTTGTAGAATTAAATAATACAACACAAATTTACCTGGTTAAAATTAAATGAAAGAATAATTTTATATAATATTTACATTTTAATATATATATTATACATTTTACATTCTGCCGTTAATGTGTATATTTAATACACATACTCCTTACGTCTTACTTAAAAATAAACCCCCCTGTAAAAGAATAGGTAAATAAATATGACGGTGAAGCATCCAATGTATACTTGAAAAATATTTTATTTCATTAATTAATAATTATACAGTTTAGAGAACTATTTTATTTTTAATGGAAGCTATAATAAAATAATCAAAACAAAATATAGCTTAGGAATTTTGATTATAAGAAGTGTACTTTTTTAATAAAGGTCTAAATATGAGAAAAAGAAAAATTTATGACATGCGAATTTCTTACAATATAACTGTGCATATATGTACTTTCTAAAATTAAAATCATCATTTACGATAAATAGAGTAAAAGTAATGATGGATAATGTTTCATGATTGGAAAAGCGTCAGAGTTTAATATGTCTTATTTTGACGGTAATAATAGATCGACGTTGATATCGTCATATTTAATCGCCGCTATTTTTCATGAATTATGACTCTTTCGCGCATTAGGAGGTACGAAGAGTTCAGTCGTTATAACGACTTAGCTTATTTATATTTATGAACGCCAATATTCAACAGAAACGGAGAAAAGAATATTCATTAATGCAGAAAATGTATCTGTCAATATCGGAGATGCATCTTTCAACGAAGAAAGCAAAAAGTGTACCATTAAATGGCTCACATTTAGAATAGGATAAAAATAAGTAAGACTATTTTCTAAGCGCGAAAATAATAAAATTATAATAAATGTAATTAATAAATAACTTTCTATTGTAATTGTAGTTATATATTAATTATGTCAACGCAAACATAGAAAGTTTTATCAATGAAGTATGAATATGTTATCATTCATTTATCTTTTGAACTGTGTTAGGCATAAAAATAGCAATAAATTCGTATAAAATTGATAGCACCAGAATAACTATAATAATAGAAGAACCCAATATAAATATATAAAATTAATTTTACAAAAAATGTTGCACGGCACTTGAATCTAAGCGAGATTATGTAAAACGCAAACTGGAAAACTTAGATCATTATATTCTAATTAATTCAATAAATAATATCATAACATTTATAATCTATAAAAATCAAAGTCAAAATATTATTTTATAAAATAATTATTTAAGTACGTTATTCAGTTAATGCTAATAGGTAATACTTATAAATAAAAGATTTTGCCAAACGCTACATTACAAATTGTCAGATATATTTCGCTCTTTATGAAGCTCATCAGCTTATTAGCTCCTCACTATTACAGTTTGAACATTATAACCGTTTGCATGCGGGAGCTCTTTCCTTGATAAATATATTTTCTTAGCGATTACTTTTTGGAATGCGGCGATTGGCACAATCTTTTAATTATATCTATTCAGCCAATTAATTATAAGTAACAATCGATTACATTTTAATAATTCAAAATGTTAATAAATTACTTTTAATTAACTTAAGTTTATAATGAATCTGAATTGTTTAGTCTTATCTCATAAAATTAATAGTTAACTGTCATATAAAAAAAAATCGAGAAAAGTCTGCGCTTTAGTTTTGGGTAATTCCTAAATGTTGGGTCTGGTATTATAAATATATAAAACAAAACAGTTTACAAATATAAATTTACTAAATTTTGCTTGAACCTTAAACCAAGGAATGAGGCATATTTAGAAAGCCATTATAGTTTCATCCTATATTTGCATATTTGTGTAGACAGATTACTTAAAGTTAAAGTAATTACAATTCGTATAGATGCACCAATTTTAGCAAATTGTTGTATGTGTGTAAGTACAGCGATTACACATAATTTGATGGCATCATAGACAAATCTTTCGATAATTATTCACATTGTAAAATTGCGAGCGGAAATAAAAGGGCAAGGAATAATTTTAAGCGTTGACAGAAATTATATAGCATACCGTATAAATTCCTTTGAATTCTATAGTTCTAGTTATTTTCATTATTTGTTTTAAATAAACAGTTTTCAGAATTTTACGCTTTCTTTTTGTCAGATGTAAATGAAACTGCAAAACTGTTTGATTTTAGCATATCTTCCATATTTAGAGTCATAAATATATTAAAATTGATTTACAATACACGTCATAACGTATATTAATATTAAGCATTTTAAAGCAGTATAGGTACCGTATTTTATTAAATAAGTGCAAAATAAAAAATTAGCTTATTCTAAAATCAAAAATTACATGGGCGCTTATTTTAGAGTAGGCGCTTATTCATAACGACAATAATTGGAAACAGTTTTCACAAATTTTTACCTGGTAAATTTAAATCGGGGTATATTTTCATAATAGGCAATACCTAATAGTAAATATAGGTAGACGCATAGAAAGCTAAACAAGATTTACATAATATAGGTAAACAGAAGTAGATTAAAATAGTTAACCATAGGTAAAATTGTCAGATAGGTAAATGGTATTCATTTACAGTCTAAAATAGGTACCTACCTATAGGAGTCTTTGACCTAACTGTGTAAAGGCAATCTAATCATCTACATCAGATTGATCGGAACTAAAATCACTTGATTGATCATCGACGTCTGTCTCTGTTTCATCATCACTTGATGAATGAACATCATCGCTTCGATGTCAAGAATGGGTGTCGCAATTCTTTTCTCGTTTAATTTCGGTAACAAATTTAGCTTTTTGATTGATCAAAACAGCAAGGATTTGATTATTTTCTGATTCATCAGCCTTTGTAGTTAGTGCACAGATTTTGAATGAGTCTTTTATTACATTTTCATGCTAGCTATTCCAGACTTTCACGAACCAGTCACACAATAACAATCTCGATGGCGGCCGTGAATTACCGGCCTTTGACTTATTTTCTGGTAGGCTGTTATAGGTGATCTGGCCTCAATTTTTATAATACTCCCCGTAACGAGCTTTAAACGGTGTGTTCCAGGACATGTCTGGAGCCTGAAGGTAGCCAGTACAGCCTCCAGGAATCATCGTAACATTAACTCGCATTTTGTTAAGTTCATTCTTAACTGTCCCTGTTTTATGACATCTAAAATCGTCCCAGGATAAGAGGCGTCTGCCAAAAGCCAACCACTTGCCCTCATTCATCCAGCCATTACTTGTCATAACAATGTATGCACCACGATAATCTTTTAACGACTGCAGAATTCGTTTGCCTTTTAATGGTTTCAGTTTAGTATCATCTGCTCTCGCAGAAAGCATAGTTGTGAATTTAGATTTATGATATCCCATTGTAAACATCGGGACACTCTTTGCACCAACTTTGTCAATGTATGTGTACCAAATGGAATCAATCCAGATTGCCGTTTCATCTGCAGCCAGAATATTCGATGGTCGATATTGACAGTTAAGTTTTAGTTCATCCGTGTATAGAATATAGTTCATCACTTTGATTTTCAAATCTTCAGATATTTTTTGGACAATCGTTGTTCGGAACAACCCCTCTAAGGGAGAGTTTATTCCGTTTAAAAAAAACATATAACCAACCACTACTTACGCTAAACGATTTTCTTCGAATCATCGGGTAATTTTGCATGTATTTCGTTAACTTTTCTTTGTATCATTTTTCTGGAAACCCTGTGATGTATATACTTCACGCTCATTAGTAATAAGAGTGATCAATAAGTTTTCTAATGCCTCGGAATATAAATGTCTACCGCCACCAGCAAGTATTTTAATCTTTTTAGAATTCACAATCATTCTCTTTTCTTCATTTTCGAATTCTTTTCCGGTCAATCTTATGTTCCTTAGATGCATTAGAACTAATTGTCCTTTTTGCTAATTTCACAACTTCCTTTTTTGTTCAATCGTGTAAGATTTCATGATTAGTAATTAATTTCTTAAAGGAAATTTGTTAAAGCTACTTATGTATAAACAGTATTGATAGGTAGGCATTTTATATTCCATTTAGGTAGGTACTTATAGAATTTTTCAGTATAACGTTTGTGAAATAGTAAACACAAATCTATGCATATAATTTTAAAATTAGCCAGTGAGATATCGATCTGATTTTAACCACTTCAGAACGGGTATAATAAATTCACGTTTAATTCATTACATTTGTAATTTTTCATTCGTACTCCTATCGCTATAGTAACGGTGGTATAAGCATTGAGTAATATGAAATTTAGGTTATATGTGTAATAATATATTTTAGAGTGGGCATTTATTCTTAGTTGACATTTTGACATGGGTGCTTATTTGAGAAAACACGGTACCTCTAGAAGATAGGTTATAATGTAGGTACCTATATAGCTAATCTAGTTGTGGATAATATAATGATTGATGGTTTGTAGTTACCGAACTGAATATTTGAAATACATAGATTAAATAAAAGCAACAATGACAGCGTCGTAAAAAGGAAAGTCAAGAAACCAGTTTAGAGACAAAATGTTAAAATAATGTTGAAGATACGTAGCTTAGTCATTGATAAAATTGATATAGAATTCGATAAGAATTGTGCGTTATTATGTTGACTATATTAAAACACATGTACAGATTAATATGTACGATATATACCTACTATATACGAACTCAAAAGTCAACCAATATTAAGCGACCAGAAGAGAATGAAGTTTTAAAAGCCTGGGATGCGTATATACATTCCTTATGTGTTTTATGACATTTTGGTGATGCATAGAGCATATCTACTTTCACTAAGGTCAAAGCTCCTGTGGCAGCTCCCGCAAGGCTGCTTATTGTTTTAATTTAGAGGTACTGAGTGGGAGTGGAGGCCTGTCTATTGTCTGTGGTGATTAGTGATCATTTTCACAAAACGTCTTATAAAATCTATTTGGCTTTTTGAAGACTTGATGATTTATTTGGCTCTACGGGGCCATTTTTCTGCTAAGAAAGGCTGTAGCAATTGTTTTCTTTCTTCGCTTCGATTATAATTTATGATGAAACGAAAATCTTTATAATAAAGGAATATGGAGTATTTTGAAAAGTTTGAAAGTGCTTATCGACGAAAAGGTAGTAAAGCTTTAATACTGCTTTTAAACATTTAAAGCATAGGTATATTTTCTTTTGTGTAATTAATATATATTTCATCAAGATTGAATAAAATCTAATTTCATTATAAATGTATAAATTTTAAATTTGGGCAGAAAAAATAAAACATCGTGAATTCAGATATTCAAGATAGGCGCTTGTGATGTTAAATGACAAACCAAAAAATCAAACAACTATATATTTGCGCCAAAATCCTTATGTTACGAATTAAAAAAAAGAGAATATCTCAATGAGTCTGAAATTACTTGGAATAACATCCTGCTTATTTTGATTTAAATATCTGCGCTTAATTATGATGAAAAATATGATGATTACATTTATAAGCAATCACGGAATTATAGAGAAATACCTATAATCTTTAACATAAAATAGTGTACGTTTTAAAAGAAAAATAAAACATCAAAGTTACTCACTTAGCAAAGTTGCATCAACGGCGAGTTCGTGACTAACGTGATCTTCGTTCATGAAAACTTCACTCATCGCGCAGTGTTTTACTAAAAATAGAAAAATGGAGTCATAAAGTGAAAGTATTAAATTCCGTTGTTTATTCATTTTTGTGTTAAATACTTCAGTAAATGTTAGCATCACTGTTAAGTAACATGGTTAATGATCTAAAAAACATTTCAAGAATTATCGAAATTTTCTCATTTACATAAAAAGTAAATACTATCACTCAAACTCATTATATTACAAGAGTCATGAATGAATGTATTTCGCACAGACTTTTACATATTATTATTATTATTATCATTCTTTATATACAAGTATTATAGAAGTCTATGGCATTTCGTTACAGAGATGTTGTAACCGGTTTTTTAATTAATTCTTAATAATTTTGTACATGTTGTAACATTCAGTATAACATAAGATTACAGTATTATAAGAGAGCACGCATACATTTTCTTTCAAAGACACTTTTTGAGTATAACTTGTTATTTTCAGTTACACTAGTTCTTCATAATATTTTTGTGTTAGCAAAATTTAATTATTATTGATAAAATAGATTTTGGAGAAGATTGAAAATATTATCCCCTATTATAACGTCTTACTATTATATTAAAAGTTGTATGTTACATAAATTGGATAATAATAAATAATAAAACATTAAAGCATTATTATTTGAGTCATTGTATTTCTCCCCATTTCTCCACGAGGACATCTAAGTTTCAGTATAATAAAATTCAATTAACCGAGCTTTCTCAAAGCGCGATAGAAATACACATTCATTCTGCTCAATGGTTCGTTCATGTATGGAATTTTTCATTAGGATTAAATATATCTGCTTTTTGTATACATAGATCTCTGTATTTATTTATAATGTTATTAATAACGAAACCTTTTGATGTCAACAACATTTATGACGTTTATAACCTTTACTTATATATATTTTAAAGTATATGAATAATAATTAACAAGTAATTGTAAAATTACTCTAAAGTAGCAACAATTGTTTTTAACGTATAACTCCTAAACATCACTAATTATTTTACTATATATATTATGTAAACATCAATCAAACACATAGGTAAAAGAATATAAATAATATATATTTTTCATTTATGTATTTAAAGTTTTCTAGTTTTCTTGTGAAATTGTAATTAGTATGTACAACTTCGAACTTCATTAGAATGTATATAATAACATTACCCAAATCTATTCTTTTTAACAACTGTTTAAGCAATTTTTGTCACTATCAAAATATGTTTTCACAAAATTATTGACAATTAATTCAAAAATTATTTCAAAGAGCTATTTATAAAAACCAAATAAAATAAATTTGTGGCCATATACAATTACATATGTATGTAGTATATATTGTCGTTTATAAATGTAGCGTGATAGAAAAGTTCCAATTTATATTTAAACCGTTTACGTGGAATTAATAAATTTATGCTTGAGATGCGCTATCTCTATATTTCATTGTGATGGAAATGTTTTGTTTGTCGTATGGATTCAGTCGGCGGGAGAGTATTGTATAAATCGGCACTTACGATAAGGGGACTTTGAGTGCTGCATGATTGGGTATTTCTTAATTTTATTACAATATTCAGAAACTTATATGTACTATGAAATCTTTTCAACCATGTAATCATTTCGTTTATATACCTAAAGTGTGATATACCCCAATGATTTTCTCAGTTTTGTTAATTACATATTCTTTGATATTTGAGAGGAATATTTTTTCACATACAAAATATAATCTATATAACCTACTTGTAAATTAGTTAAATAAACGTATGTATCTATCTTGTATTATTATTTCATTATACATAGTACGTACAATTTACAGGTTTCGGAGTAATGTTCAAGTAATGTCAGGTTCACACATTAAACAGGTCACTTAAAGGAGCTCATTATTTATATTTATACATATTTCAATATTTTTATCGCCAAAAACGGCAAAAAATTTGGTCAGCTAATCAAAAATAAATAAATTCACAATATGTACATAACACAATGTAACATAGATTCGTTCAAAAATTAAAATAAGAGAAATAAAAAGGTTAACTTTTATTTTCAAATTGATAATTATTCTTGTTTGTTTGATTGAATAATTTAATATAAAATAAACTTTCATTATAAGGATATTTTCCCTTTTTAAGCTTAATTTTTACTTTGGTTAGCAAATTCCTTATAATGAAAGTTTATTTTATATTAAATTGTTCAATCAAACAAACAAGAATAATTATCAATTTGAAAATCAAAGCTAAACTTTTTATTTCTCTTATTTTAATTTTTGAACGAATTTATGTTACATTGTGTTATGTACATATTGTGAATTTATTTATTTTTGATTAGCTGTCCAACTTTTTTGCCATTTTTGGCAATAAAAATATTTTATTTATTTTTGGTTTGAAAAAGAAAATAGAAAAAAGAGAAATTAAGAATATTTTTAAACAAAATTTTGTTTTGGTTTTATACATATATATATACGTTAGTCATTTAGAAATTATACATAAATTATGTTAAAAAAAGAAAGATTCACAATGAACTGAATGTTCAACGTTCAGCGCAGCGCGCATAGTGCACAAAAGTTTCTTCTAAATCGATAAAAGACTATAATTTTGAATTATACTTTTAATTGGTATAGTATAATTCCATCTCTCTCTCTCTATTTTCTGGCGGGTGTAGTTCCGGGTCACAAACGGCCGACCAGTCCCAGGAATCTCAGAATTTGTTTGAGTTTTGTCTAGAGGCAGTCGTCGTAAGGTGAGTGGTCCAGAGTCTTCATTCTGGCCTCGTCGTGGTATGAACAGTGGAAGAGCAGGTGGTCGGTAGATTCCACTATCCCAGGGCAGTGCTGTCAGTCAGGTGAGTCGGACTTCTTGATCAAATGAAGGAACTTTTGGGTCATCGTCAGGTTCCCTGTTCCTGCTTGGTGGAGGGTGACACAGTTAGCTCTGTCAAGGGTGGATTCGAGTTCTTTACTGATTGTGCCTTTGCCGCTCCATCTTCTTCTGAAGCCACATCCGAAGTTGTCTCTGGCTTTCCAGCGTCTATGGTGTGGCGACGCGTTAAGTTGGTGATGACATTAAGGTCAATTGGGATGTGATCTTGGAGCTTTCTAATAGCTTTTTCTGCGACTCTGTCGGCTCTTTCATTGGATTCAATGCTATGTGTGGGCCGGAATCCATTGGATGCTAATGTGGGAGCTAAGGAGGTCAACCTTATCTCAGATTCTGGTGGTGACAGTGTTGTTCACTTGAGAGGACTTCCAAAGATGACTGGCAATCGGTGAGGATGCGGATTGATTTGGACTTGATTGACCAGATGACATTTTCTAGGGCAGCATCAATAGTGTGCAGTATCTGCCCACTGCAATTTTGCCGGTGATGTTATTGTCATCTTCCATGACGAATCCGCCGCCTCTGATTTCAGTACTGTTGACTACCGAGCCATCTGTCCAGATGGTAAGATCGACAGGTTCAAGGGTGGTAAGGTAATTGACTGCGATGTCTCTTTGGTCGAGCAGTGATTGCTTCTTGCTGATTGGTGGGGTGGTGTTGGTGTGGATGCTCATGTTCTTGGATGATTTCCAGGGTGGCTTAGCTGTTCTCTTGGCAGCTTGTGGGTGTTGATGTTAGTGGCAGCTTCTTTCCAAAGTTCACTCCATGTGGGTTGGCTTGTCTTGAGTCTTCTAGCCTAATTCTTGTTGCAATCTTGTGAAGCGCGTCATCCGGGTGTCTACGCATATCTTTATCATAGAGGGTAATGCCTTTGAATTTCCCGTGGATACAAATCGGTTCAATTCTGGCTTCTTCCCAGAAGTCTTCGATGATGGTTTTGGCTAGGCATCCAATGATCTAGTCGCCTTGTTTTGGATTATTTCAAGTTTCTTGACATGAGATGGACTGTGGAAGGAAGCCAGGTGCCTGTTGCAGAAATTGTGTTCATGCCCCAATATCTGCCAGTCATGGACGACAGTTGATTGATGCGCGAGTGCGCCTTCTTCTGTATCTTGTAGACATGTCTGCTAAATTGAAGTAGTCTGTCAATGGTGATACCAAGAAATGTAGCAGATTTCACAGTGTTGACTACATGGTTGTTCAGTTTGATGACAAGTTTCATGTTGGCTTCTTTGCTCCATTGAGTAAGAATGATGGATTCGCATTTTTCCGGTGGCAAGGTCTTCCATCTCTCTGACTGTGACGGTTATCAACGGTCAACTTGCATTGAGAACAATAAAATCAATAGCAATTTTATTAGCCAATAAGAGATCTGACAGATTTACTAACTAACTGCGCTGAACTGTCAAACGTGTAATTCTTAAGAATAATCGATAATTAATTGTCAATTTATGAATTTAAAAACTAATTATCTAAGCTCCATGACATCGGATCGGAACCGTTTTACTATTTTTTTAATACTATCGTTTCACTGTATTAGCATACAAAGTTAAAAATAAATGGGATACAATTAAAGATACAAAGTTCGTTATTAATTGAAAATCTGAGAAAGAAAGATTTTTCCAAAATGCTACATTTTGAAGTGCTATAATATCTTCTAAACTACTGAACCGATTTTCATGAAATTTTCACACATAGATGTATGAGAGGGATTGTTAAATATGACATCTCAATGTTTAAATCGATTTATATTTTTCTATGCAACTGTTTCAAAAACACCCCATTTTCAACTATCCTATAATACCTACTGCATAGTTCGCTTAGCTAAGTAGCTAACGACCTATTACCATAGGTCTAGATATAATAAATTGCTTTATGCAGCATAATATAGAATAATACATTTCAAAGGCGGTGTTGAAATTGTTTTGTATTAAAAAAAAGGCAAGCTATACTCAGTTTATATTCTTTTATTTTGTACAGAACACAAATTCATTCTTAACGTTATCTTTAATCATTCTATTTGCTTCTGCATAGATGATCTATTTTCCTGCAATATAGACCTACCCACTAGTTATTATTCTTGACTACTATAATAAATGTCCAGATAAATGAATCATCTTTGCCAACTCTCCCCTCCAATGTTCTGCACTAGTTCGACTCTACACTACTGGCAATTACCACTGGTACTGCAAACAGGAGATTCCAGTAGCTTGTTCGGCCTTGCTCTGGTGTCCTCTGGATGCGGCTCGACTGCACATACTGGCTGGCTCAGGCAATGGGGGTGAGATTCATTACTCTGCGACTAATTGGAATTTTCGACAGGACGGTAGTTGTCGTCGGACGACAACTTCTACTCCAACCTGCAGCGATGGTGACCCTGCTCTAGTGGCTGTTGTTGATGGAGGTAGGCTCTTCTTCTTAACCGTTGACCACTAGTTATTGTACTCATTCTCTAAAGAGGGTGCATTTACCCAATAATGGCTAGAATGCTGTTTTTTTAAACCAAGAAAAAATACTTTCTGGAACATCTCTTTTTTGTGGTGGTACCAACAATCTTTTTTGGTTTATTAGATGTCTCTACTATGTGTGCTCAATTTTAATAGTTTTTTTTTAGTAATTGAAACTTTTATTTTCATAATATCACCATTTTTATTGTAAAACTATAATTCTATTAACTAGTTCTATTAAATAATTTTTCGTTTAAGTTTTTGAAATTAATTTAAGTTACAATATTCTTGTATTATAACATTATTATTGAAATCAATTATTTTTCTGACAAATATATTTTATAAAACATTAAAATATCACAACGTTATTCTATAAGCATCATAACCTAATATTTTATGGTATTTTTTTTAAATAACCGAGTAATGTTTATTATCCAATGAATATAAAATTATAGTGCATTGTTAATGTTATTGATATGATACGTTTTTCCTTATTGTGCTTTATTACGTAATTACTTTATTACTATTACGTGCTTTATTGTGCTGTACTGTTTTGTAACGAGACTATCGCTCATCCGTCTTACTCTGCATGTATTCTGTTATACGTTTGTTTTATCTCACTCTGTGTTAACATGTTGTGTTTTAAAGTTGATTAAAGCCTATATTCACTGGTCTTAAAAGTTTTTATCTTTTTAGTTATGTTTATTATTTTCTATTATTTTCTCTTATGCATAAATCTATTAAAAACTATATTTTTTTAACAAATTTGAAACCTTTTGTTTCTATAAACTCTGTTTCCAGACAGTCTGCTTATGACCCCATTCTCATCAATGGTTATACCACCACCTATGTGTGCCTATCGTGTCACCTTTCCTGCTGCTATCTCTACCGCCTCTCTTCCTGGTCACTGGGCCTCATCAGCAGCAGTAGCACAGTCATCCTCTCCTCAAGATGGTGCTGGTGATGTGACGCCACAGTGCAACAGCACACACTGTCTGGTGGTGCTCTCTACTGGCGAGGTCTACTTCATGACCGTTCCATCGGGCAGAGAAGGAGGACAGACAGTATTAGAAGAGGGAGTTCATATTGTCCTTGATGGTGCAGGAGGAGATGGCTTTAAAACGCGATGTCCACTGCCGAGCTCAGTCAAGAAGATTGGGTAGGATTTCTGTACTGTTTATTTTTTACAGTCTAGCCACAAGGCTATATAACCATTATAATAATATAGAAACGACATTGCATACCAGTAATATGCACTTATTTTCATGGAATATTCCAAGTCACTTAATTAACAAAAAACAAGCCATGTTACACCATTAACGAAGAAATTATAATAAATTCTCTTATTTTATTTTTAGGTATGAGGACCTTAAGCAGTTTGATTTTCTATTGTACATGTCCATTTTAGTTTGACGCTTTAACTGTAGAACGCGTCATTTCAATTATACTAGTTTCATACTCAGTTTTTGTAATATATTAAAACTATTATTGCTATGGATCAACTTTTTTACATAATAGGCTGAACCATATAAATAGATTGATAGCTACTGGAAGATGAATTACTTATTTAAATCGATGGCAACAGGTGTTATTTTTACCCGGGACAATGGGTCTCTATTAACATTTGATAGATAGGAAAGATATTATAAAACTATTGGTATAATTTCGGCATCTATCTAAAAACGGCTTTCACTGTTAGGGTCTCCAGAAAATGTTGATGTTGTCTCGAATAGATATTCTTGGATGAGGTAATATTTGGAATTGATTTAAAAAAATTGTATCGCATTTAGCGCTTTTAAGTAAACATGTTCGAACAAATCGATACTCCTGTGTTTATTTCTACTTAAATATGAATGTTATATGCGGTATAAAGTACAACATCATTATTTATTTTATGTTTTAAATCGTTGATGCCATACTTGTACATTACGAAGATGGGCAATTTACCATCTAATTGTTATTAATCTGTTTCTATGGCTAAATACACTATGATGTAAATTTTTAATTTTAGTTCTTACTGGGTTACGGTGATACGTTTTATTATTATCTTATAAATTGAAGTTATTTTTCTATTTAAATTTCTGTCAACTAAATAATACTGATTATGAAAAACCGGTAATTTTACTTTTAGATTTAACTTTACAGTTAAATTAGTGTTCTATTGAATATGTTTACTATATCTATACATTATGCTAATACAATTTTAAACATTATTTCAAATTCAGAATTCGTTTAATTTGACTTTCTATTCCTTGTTTGTAATTAGTGAATGGTTATAATATATTAATCCCATATAATAATACTAATTTGTGTTATTATGTTATTATTAATGTTAAGCTATATGGATTTCTCCACGTTTTAGTGTAAACTTAAAAAGAGAATTGTGGGGTTCTCTAATTGGTCCTGTTTTGTGGCTTTCTTTCGATCGTCTGATTGTAACAATTGGAGAAAAACTTTTCCTTTTAAAGAAGGAAACAGATGGCTGCTGGTCTTGCAAGTAAGTTTTTTCTTTGGATATATGATTATTTGTCAAATAATAATATAAATGATAGTATTTACGTTTAGTTATTAGAACTTAATTTACTAAAAATAATTTTAGAATTCGTTTCAAATTTTTTTAAATTTTATTTGATCTATTTATTGTTTTGCTAATAGTATCTAATGTAATAATGCTAAAAACCCACAGTAAAAAATAATAATATATGTTAGTAGGCGTTTCGGTTATGGTTACTAACCATCATCAATCACAGGGTACAATTAATAATACAGGGTGCTCATTTAAAGGAGTTACAATTTGATTTATAGGACTAAGTATATCTTACAGCAACCAATCATCCGATGGGTGGCAGTACAGATGAAACCTTATTGGATGATACAGTTATATAATCATGCAGTACAACATAATCAAAAATAGTGTAGAAATACAAATTGTGTTATTCTTAAAATGCCAAAGTTAACAAACTTTCAACGAGAAGTCATTACTGTTCGAAAATGAAAACCCAACGACGTGAGGAATAACCAAATTTTAAAAAATCGCTTAATTGTTTTGAGTAATAAGTAAAACAAACTGATAAATTGTTTAAAAAATTTAAAGGCAGGTTATTAAAATGCAAAGCAGTGTGCATCCATCGTGTTTCATCTTCACAGGTACGATAAAATGTTATCTCCCTTGCAGAGTAAGGTTACATGAATTACAATACATCTAATGGTACTTAATTGATAGTATAAATGAATTAAGACAAGAAAATGTTGTGAGTCATGAACAACAAAAAACAGGTTATATAATTAAGCCAAATATTAGATAAGTACTGTCAAGACTCAAGAAATTTTAAACAATAGACGCTTATAATGGGGTCTATTAGAACACCTAAGAATGACGCATTTAGCGGTAAATATATTATTATTAAAATAAAGCAAGCATTAAGATTTAATGAATTATTGTAATAAAATTTAAAAAGCTACTTCAACGATATGCCGAACTTTAAAAGAACATTAAAGCACAGAAATAGGTATAGAGGGACCTGTGGAAATAGAGCATTAAAAAGCCTTTTTGTATACATAATTATTCTTAAATGCGATTTTATTTTCTCAGGAGTGAAAAAATAATTATCTGTTTCATCGAAATAAATGTCATTAGTTTTTACAAAGAATAGAACGCAAGTTTGTTAACAGTAACTCGAAATTTGGGGCGATAAGAAATAAATATTATTTTATTTTGTTCGGATAGCTAAAAAATATTGACAGGCTGAAACGAATTATTAAGATATTTATTTATTTTAGAATAGATACGTAGATGGCATAAAAGAAATAAATATTTTATTTTGGGGAGAAAGGGTGTCTATACTTTAATGATTATAGAGAGATTTAGCATAAAAATATTATTTGACAATAAATGTTATCAATATTGCATAAAATAATAGGTATTTCTAAGATTTTAATATACCAATATTAAATATTATTTAAACATTGTATTTTCAAAATACTTAGATCCATACATACTCATATTTATAAATATACTCATACTCATAAATATATTTAAAGCGTCTACATATTTTGATATTATGTTTAGTTATTTGTTTTAATTATTACTATACTTGTATAGTGCTACTTTATGCTTTCAGCCACATAGTTACGATCACTGGGGGTGTACTGACATTGTGCGACAGTCCAGATGAGCGATTTTTTATTGAAACATTTATTGGCGATGTTTACCATTGCTGCTTAGATGAGTTACAAAGTGAGATATATTACAAATTTTTATTATAATTATACTACTATGTATTTTAAAGTAAATGTTAACATTGTCAATCTTTAATTCTTGCATGTTATAATATGAAAATTTGATCATCGTGATTTTTATGTCATCGTAAAAATATCAGTTTTTACTATTATAGTGATTATATAATGTTATTTAGAAATATTACTATAATAGTTATTAGTGCTAAATAACTAGATATACCGGATATATTTTGTCATTTTTTACACAATTCATGTATGATTTGAATAAAGTTATACTCTTATAGCATATTATAATCATATTGTGATATATTTAATAAACTTTTAATAATTTATTTGCCCTATTTTTGTTAAATTTAATTAAATATGTGAATACATTATTTAATATATTCAATTATTGGTTAACTTCAGTTATTTTTCAACTATTTAAAAAAGTATTGATAGTATTATTATTTTTATATTTTAAAATGTAATGATAAACATACATAAGTTTTGCTAGATTGATATATTTAGCAGTGTATTTTAAAATTTAACAGTATTGTACTTAGTCAAAATATGTGGCTCATCAATTCGATATTTTTTATAACAGCTCCTGCTCCAACCATAACTCTGGACCGGAATGTCTGTGGCGACAATGACGGTATCTCTCAACAACTTTCAGCCCTATCGCCAGCACCGCCGGGTTTCCACTTTGAGTTCCGTTTTCCCCAGGCCTGCATTGAACTGCTAGCAGTCCAGCTCCAGACACCACCTGGCAATGCAAGTGTAGCAACACCCTCCCCCTCTCCGGTTGTCCTGCTAGGATTGTGTGCCACTTCGCACCAACTATTTGCCGGCACGCGTCCTCTCATGCAGCTATGCTCTTCGTTGGCACTCCACTCGGACTTCCTCCTTGTGACTAGTATGATGCAAACTTTACGATGTGTTCCGCTGGACATATCACTGCAAGGTGAATAATCAGAACTCTAAACTTTCCCGTAATTACTAACCTTTATATATTTTAACGTTGATTTTCTAAAGATTTTCCCAAAAACACTATATTTCATAGTAAGAAATATGAGTGATTTTGATTGGGTCCCCGACTCCTGAGGATGTGATTTTTTAATAATAAAAAGCTATTATCAATTTAAGAAATAGAACTTCTAAGAACATTTTGATAAAAGACTGATTTTGAGGTCTTGTTGATATTATAATTGAAACTATTTTCGAATAATAATTCTGTATTAACTACGGAACAAAGAAAATGTATAACTTGAACAAAAGTTTTATTTATATATGTTTAAACATATTATGTCGTCGTACTGTGCACAAGATATAATTAATAACCATAATTTATTTATAGCTGCTATTCCATGTTACACATTGACATTTATTTTATTTGTACGTTTTATATTTTTCATTTTTCTGTGTGGCTTTTTGAATTTATTTTTGTCTGCATTTTTAATTTAGTGTAGCTTAAAATTACAGTTTTCTCTATTTTGTTAAAACTTCAAATGTATCGAATAACTTGATGATCGTTATATTATACCATTTTACTTATATAGAATTTTGTTTCCAGTAAACAGTTTGTTCTAATAATACCATCAATCTACGAGAGTTACAGATTGCTTTTTAAAAATATTATTAGGATTTTGGTTCTTCCAAATTTTGTTTCTTATTTATTCAGACTTAATGCAGAGCTTTGCTGACGACAACACTGCTTCCGCCCAAGGGAACTCTAAATCCCGTGCTTACGATGAGTCCCTTCGCTGTCTGGAGCCGGGTGCCAAGCTGGTCACAAGCGTTGCCAGAGACACTAAGGTTGTTATTCAAATGCCACGTGGCAATCTGGAGGTTATTCATCCGCGTGCACTGGTTCTTTGTGCTCTCAGGACGCTAATTGATAAGTATGATAAAAACTAACCGTTTAATGATTTTTCGTATATTTTAATGTTCTTAACAACATTTAACATCAATCTCCAAAAAGTTATTTTGCCACCGATAAAAATACCAGCGATTTATTGTCATTGATTTAAATAAATCTTCATTCAAGCTGTTATTAATTTATTTCAATGACTTTAGATATTATATTGTTATACAAAAAATAGCGATTGGAAGATATGGAAGTGAATTAAGCTATAATTCTATTGATTTCATTGCTCATTTATTATTAGATACAAAATTTATCATGTTGGTATTTAGTTTATCCATTTCTATGGAGATAATATTTAAAGCTGAATTGTGTTCATATTCGGCATAAATAGCATTTAACCTTATCGTAACTCGATATCTTCAATCATTAAATTTTCAGACTTCATACCTCCCTTTAGTTTTTAGGGGTAACCTTACAAGAATAATTATCTCCCTCATAATAATAAATAAGCTCATGGTTAAAAATATTCTACAGCCTACAAAACGTTTGAACAGTCCTTTAGTTGGTAACAATGCAATCTAGAGAAGCTAAAACCTTCAAAAAGCTTTGTTAGAAAATAAATCTTTCAATAACGTTTTAAGCTCTCAGGTCGAATGGATGCTCTCGCAATTTTAAGAGCACCAGATGTGGAATGGAGTGAATATCTTTAACGTTATTTTTTGTACCAGGGGTCGGCTAAAGGAATAATTATAGTTTTTGACACGATTTAGGGTAATTATTAAACCAATACAAAAATTCTAAAAGCTGAAATATATATAGTGTTAATGTTCTTGTTTCAGAATTAATTTTTTGCGGTATCTACAAAAGCAAAGTTTTCAAAAGTTTTTTAAAGCCAAGTATTTAGTTTTCCAGTTTCTTGGTGGACATACTAGTTCAATAATGCACAACATTTAGTTTCAAATTTACTTCCGGCCGATAGTCGGTTCAATAGTACACAATTTAGTTTTCTTACAATCATCGGAATATTGAACTCAATAATGCAAATTGAAAACTTTTCATACACCATTTTAAGTAGACAAATTGAAAAATCAGTATAGATTAGAGTTTATATTTTTAATTTTCTGATTACGTTTTATTATTTTTTTGTATTTTAATCTAAGAAAATAAACATGATTTCATTGAAATAGAATAATTTTAGTAATTGAAATTATATCAACCTTCAAAATTTGTAATTTTGGAAACTGTCTTGAGTATATTTAAAGTTTATAAAAATGTTAAGTTTTATAAGACATTTATAACATAGAAGTAACATTTTTATACAATGGAAACACGTGAAGAACAATTTATGCTCACAACTTAGTATAATCAATTTTATTTGGTTTAATTAAACATCAATTACTTTTGTCTATTTTAATTTTATAAACAATATTATCTTAATATGAAATATACATATTATAATATAACAGTTTAATTAAGCTTGTTTTAAGTTACAAATTGTATTAATTACAGTTCATTTTCAGAAAAATAGTTATTGCAATATTAAATAAGCTGTAAACGAAAAATATACACGTTTCCGTTTTAATATATTCAATAAACAGTATTTCTTAACAAAACACGTGATCCACATAATATTCATAATATTATATAAGAATTAAACCAGGGAAGTCTTGTTCCGGTTCGGCAATACCCAGAAGCTGTAGTGTCTAGTGTAAGCGAACCATTTGGTGCATTTGTTGGTGGAAGTAGTTACACCGATGGATTGATGAGCGAGTCTTAGTGATAAGAATTTCTCTTCAATGTGGAGCCAGGTTTACATTTGGAGGAGATGTACTGAAGTCGTCTTAAATTACTGCCATATTTCGCTTGATTTTTTCCTTTCAAAATGGAAAAGGCAATTTCCGCAAGATTTAGCTAAGGCGAGTACGGAGTAGAATTTATGCATCTATAATTTTCGGCTGAATTGGGAACTTTGTAACTTAGTCTCTGGCATGCTGGCAGTTTCAACGATCATGTTCATGCAATTTTCTTCTCCAATTAATGTACATACCTACCAACCAACTATGTAATGTACTGTTTTTTAATGAGAAATTGCGAGGCAAATGGTAACATTTCTTTCACACTGACATTTCACTCTTCTGACGGCTGGCTTTCTTTCTAAGATCTCCCTCGCGATCGTCGGGTCCAAACATTGTATCCACATTCGCCATTAAAAATGTTCTCTTGTCCAATCGCTTCGACTGTCAGCCAAGTGGTGTAGTTTCGACGCCGAATTTGTATTGACTCAAAATTTTGCCCCTGTATACGTACTATGTTACCAATTAAGGAAAGTATTAAGGCCCTTTAAGCCCGGGACGGATCACGTTATGATCCCTCCTTATTTGTCACGCACTCCGGGAGGGATCATGGTATAATCCCTTGCTTTTTTTGTTTAATTAGCACTAGATGGAACACAACCTATGCTATAGGTAGGCAATGATTATTATATCACCCGTAGTGCGTAAGAGACATATCTGATGCATAGCCGAAGTAGAAAGGTGAATCGTTTTTCTATTGGACTAAACACACATATGACGTAACATACTTTTGACTGTCATTCAATGAGCTTCATTCTGATTGGTTGAAATTTCTCATTATGAAAATATGGACATTTTTTTCATAAGTGAAATTCATAATTTTGAATAGTAAATATAGTCATGTCTTCCCTGTCATCATCGTCAACATCTTTGTTATTGACATCTTTATCTTCATCGTCATTATCATCGAATGCACCACCTGTAGGTTGGGATGAAGTATTTGCCGGAAAGAATAATCGTAACACCTCCCTTCCTGAGTTTTTTGGGAGCAAATGGTCTCGCACCTCATATTGAAGCTGATAACCTCCAAAATATGGAGAATTTTGTAGATTTATTACTTCCTGGTAATATTTGGCAACATTTGATCGAATGCACTAATGAAGTTTGAGCCCTAGAATTCCATCCTCCTCTAAGACATATGATTCGGTGGAGTAATGTTACAGTTCCTGAAATAAAGCATTAGTTTGGAATCGCTTTGTACATATATGGGCCTCTCATACAAATCTGACATGAATCTCTACTGGTCTCGCTCCATATCTGCATGCATATGATTTTTTTCGACAACCTAGTATTATACACATAGACAGGTTTTTATCCCTTTTGAAAAATTTTCTTTTTTGTCACCACAATGATATGAATCCTCTGGACAAGCGATCCCATCTGCAACCATTTTTTGCGTTGTTGAGAGCATAGCTACGTCAGACGTTTGGTCCTGAGCAGTAAGTGTTGAAAGATTATTATGTTTTATTCTCATATATGTATAATTACTAATAAATAATGTTTTACTCACATATATGTATAATTACTAATAAATAATGTTTTACATATATATAATTTCTATATTTAAAAACAGATAATTATTTTGAAAATTATATTATTTTATTGAAATTTCTGTCGACAAACGTATTGTACTTATATTAAAATAACAGAATATTATTGTATCCATAAAATCATAACTCTTTATCTTTGTTTGTGCAAAATTATAACCTATTTGTTTTATGTATAAATAATTTCAATAATTATATTATCAATCTTTTTTTCAGAGATGTTGTTGTTGACGAATCTGGTGAAGTACAAGGGGCAAACTCGTTTTCGACAATTTATACCAAGCAAAAGGGCTCGCTCTGTTATCAGTCTCTGTGGCATGAATGGCTACATGGTAGACTTCGAATTCTACGCCGGTCGTCTCAGCACGGAAGAATTGGCAGCCAATGTGTCAGGCGCCGAGCACCTCAGCCCAAGCGAAAGAATCGTAATACATCTTTTGGACCGAGTGGGACTACTTGATCTCGGTTACCACATAATTCTTGACATTTATTTCAATAGCTGTTCTTTCCGACGGTTTTAGAAGACCTACATTGTGTCAGTAATTGCGATTGCGTAGCCCCCTCATTCTGCGCTTGCTGTGGTGCATACACCTGTCAACATCCCCCCTACTGCAAGGGCTCAACGACCACGACGGCGATGCAGGCAGTGTACACGCAATCACATCAACCAACTCACTCGGTTCATGTGCATTGAGTGTCCAGGACAGCCCAGCCTCTGTATTGGCGAGTGTTGGCGTTTACACCACCGGGGCTAATTTTTTTCAACGCTATAACAAATTGTGCCAATATATTTATTATACAATTTACATGTACATGTTGTTTTGCAATAAATGATTTATACTTTTGTGTGACTGACTTTATTTCGCAAAGAATATATTTATTTTACTAAATATTAGTATTTATAAAGGTTTGCTGTATGCGAATCGAATCGAATATTTTGGAATATAACTAAATTCATAATGCATTATTTATATGTATAAAAAGGGATATATGTTGTTATTATTATTATTACACATAAATATTATCCTATTTTATTTCAACAGGGTGATCAGTTGACGTATAATTTGGTTATTAGAAAAGAATACGAAATTTACTACCTTTGAAATATAAAATAACGCAGCCACGAAAATTAGCAAATAAGATTACATAATATATAACAAACGAACACTGTGTTATAAAAAAAAATTTCTCAACACTAATATTCTCATTCGCGAAACATTATAATTGAAAAAGTGTACAATAATCAATTATGATTATTTTTTGTGTTTTTTTACTTATCACTTTTTATAATTATATCAATAAAATGGAATTACAAAAATTAATTGCAAAATATAAGACTAAATAGTCTGATATATAATAAGAAGTGAATAAGGTATAATAAAAAATGAATATTTATTAATCTCTGATATTGTTTATTTATTCACATGTATTTAGTAATAATTACAAACAATTCGTTATAAATTCTGTGCGCACAATTATTGCAATAGACTATACAACAATATATTGATTATTATAAGTTGATTACTAGTTATGCTTGTAAGAATTTTAGCCAATAGAAAGCTATAAGTATACCTTAGCAGTCAATTTTAATTTTCAGATAAAAACACAGCCGTAGTATTTGTGAAACTTTAGCATTGTAGCCGGGCTTAAAAGATTAAAATGAACTTTTTTCACACATTTACTTTAGGCACACCTTACTTTTGGCACACTTTTTCTATATTTCTCTATTCACTTCTTTACCCTCTGACAAACTTGACTGTCAATAAGTATAATTATAAAGAGTTCAAACTATGTTATATTATAGATATACCAAACAGCTGAATACTAATAGTAGAGTAGACTAGATGTAGAGTATCTTAAATTAGAACAAGATAGTGCCATATATATTAGATTAAACAAGCATGTATAACAGCTTAAATTTAAGTTCTGAGCAATAATAATAAACTGCAACCACATACCATAGTGGAGAAGTATGGCGAAATTTTGGTAAAATTTTACGCTAAATAAACAAATAATATATAAATAAATTTGTGGGTATCTCCATTTTTTTGTTTTTTAATATATATATAATATATATCTATATACACTATTAAAAGCTGGCGGCTGCTAGCAGCTGCGACCATACCAAGATTATCAAGAATCTTCTCAATTATTAGACCTCTAGTCTAGTAATCATAGAGTAAAGATAATTTAATGAGTGAGATTTGAATGAAATAATTTGGGACGCTAAAATACAGGATCGCCGAGAAGTACATTACCTCATGCAATTAGGGCTTATCAATAAAAACGGAGCTTGAGCTTGAGCAAGAAAAAGTTGAGCAATTGCTCAGATTCGTAACAATAAAAAATGTGAGACGCTTGAGCTTGAGCAAGAGAATAGGGCTTATCAATAAAAACTGAGCTTGAGGTTGAGCAAAAAAAAGTTG
>JAYRBW010138690.1:0-15293 GCA_036023295.1 Invenusta paracnida
TTCATCAGAGTTTTAGTGTACCATCTCCAGTTGGGTTGTATGTTCTCATGGCAGATGGTTACGTCTGGTGTCGATTTTCTGTCTGTGCCTCGTTCAAATCTGGTGATGTTGCCATCATTTAGTATCATCATGTTGTTATCCTCGACCCAGGTCGCGATGTTGGTTCCTCTACTGTCTCGGTTGACTATATTGTCCCACAGTTCGTGGTGCGCGTTGATGTCTCCACATATGATCCAGTCTTGGGAGGTCGGGAATTTCCTGATTGTTCTGTGGGTCGCTTCTTCATTGGAGTTTGCGCTTTTGTGAGGCGGGATATATACGTTGAGGATGTTAAGCTGTTTGTTATTCATCCATATCTGGGTTGCTTGCAGCTCTGTGTTTGTGTCGTTAGAGTCTAGGTAGTTGTCCACGGGGAGGGATTGGAATGGGATTCCTTCTTTGATTAGTGTTAAGAGTCCTCCGCCTCTGGCGTATCTACTCATGTTGTCTCTTGTTCGGTCCTTTCTCACGATGTTATACCCACTGAAGCCACTGAATTTATCCTCTCTCCTCAGCTTGGATTCTTGTATGACCGCAATTTCAATTTCAAGATTTTTGAGGTTGAGTTCTAGTTCTGGGATCTTGGCAAGGATGTGGTCACAGTTCCATTGCAACAATTTGAGGTTTGCATCAGGTTTCTTCTTCAGTTCTAGTCCCATCAGGTTTATTTTCTCTATCGGGGGTAGGTTGTTTGTTTTTCTTTCTTTGTCGTTAGTGGTACATTCTTCGCATGTCCAGTCTTTGTTGTTACTTCTAATATCGGTCAAGGCTCTGCTACTGATTCCAATACATTTCTTGTGGACGATGTTTTTTGCATACCTTGCATTCAGTGGCTGCGGATCTAAGCGGACCGTTGCAGCACGTGCATTTCTTTCCCTTCCAATCAATTATGGTAGGAGGTTTGAGTTAATTTATAGTAATTCCTATGTAGGTAGTGCAGATGAAGTCTTTAGTTTTGGTAAGCTGATATCTCGATGTTCCGGTGCATTTGGCATGGTAGTTTTTGCTACATCCAGTGCAGATGGTGGGGGTAGTATTTATTTTGATCTTGGTTTTGAATTGGAAGCAGTTGGTAAGGCCTGGGTTTTGCTCGATATCGCCGGCTCTAATTAGACGAAACCAGAGGTTCTGCTTATCAAAAACCCATTGTAGTTTGTAGTTGGTGGTGAATTGGTGGTTTGTGTTTCTTCCTTTCGTCCCCCATTCGAGTAAAGACTTCTCCTGGGGGTCCACGCTACACCGCGGGGAGGTTGGAAAAGGTGGCGCTGGTGTTGTTGTACTGGAGCCTGCATGTCTGATGATATTTTGCACCGTATGCAACCATCGCAGCTTCAATGCCATGCAACTACTATATCACTACTATCACCAATACTACACTACTATACCAATAGAACTACCTCCACGTAAACATACATTTGGACACCAGAATTAAAGTCAATAGCTGCTTTATACCCATAACAGAGATAATATGAAATGTAGTTGCTTTTTTAAATTTATTTTTTAAATGTTTTTTAGTAAATGTAGTCAAATAAATGACAATACCAAGTTTAAATTGGTACCATGGGATTCCTTGCCCCCAAAAACATACATTTAAACATCAGAATCAAGTAAATAGCTGCATTATGTCCATAGATAATAGCAAACGTAGATTTGAAGCAGCGGCCATTTTGAAATCCAATATGGCGGACCTAAGGATAGAATTTCAAATGGCCCAATATCTTAAAATGTTCGCAACATATTAATGTATATTTGTGCTAAATTTGGTGCATGTATCACAAAATGCACTATTTTTTTTAATATTTGGGCTAAGCCGCCTACTATAAAAAAATATGACTATCAAAGGTTTAGATATGTAAAAAATGATATCTCAATATTATATAATAACCCCCTATAAGAAATAATTCAAATTAAACTTTTTTTGCAGGGAACAAAGAAATATGAATACTATATTTTTATTTCAATAGTATGCAATGTTTTTTACTTTGTAATTCTTTCTAATTGTAATAAATATTGGAACGTTTTAACTAGGCTTTTGTATTATATTTTTAGCGTTTTACATTAGCAAACAATTCTTCGTTGAATGACTGTAAATTATTAAAGCCGTGTCTTAAGTAGCACATATTTTCTTTGAAGGAAATGTGTCTTCACGATAAGACTGGTCCGATAAACTAAATATAAAAGAGAGAAGATTCTGACTTCTAATTAGATAGTAATTTTATATTGTGATGTACCTACCCAAATTTTTACTTAAGCGTATTATAAGCTGTAATAATACATTCTTATTATGCATAAAAAATCGATCTACTACATACTCCTATTCATTTCTTAAGTTGTCTATGTAAACTACATACATACATACTTCTGTATTTTCAAAGCATGAAATGGGCCTCTATTTCTATTCCGTGCACTATTAAGAAAAATGAAAAGACGTTGGTAAAAAAGTGGCTCTTGGAGTGCAAATTAAAGTCACAACTACATGTATTAAAACAAGTGCAGCCAAGTGACTACAAAAACTATTTCAGAATGGATTTAAAGGTTTAAAAATAATATGAAATTTAATATGAGCACAAAAATAAAGCAAGACCACTTTACCTAAATATGTATAACTTATATTTTCAACATTTACAAATTTATTTTAAACAATTCAATGTTGTGGATCTAGCACCCCATCTAATTTGCATATTATTTAGGTTTATAAACCGTAAAAATTTTTTTTATCAATGTAGACTTCACTGAGATATGGCAGACATACTTCTGCTCAATGTTTCACTGTGAATTTAGTACAGTTATTTATAGTAGTATTTTACCCCCCTGTAACTATACGAGTACGTATAGTGTAGAGTACGCATACCACTACGGGATCGTAGCTTTCCATGAGTTATATAAGCGGCTATATACTTCTACATTATGTAAAAGTTTTTTCTATATTCACAAATCGACATCTGCAGTATCTAATAGTAGCTAATTCATATTTTAACAATATAATATCATTTTATGATAATATATTCTTGGCTATAGTATATAGTATATACTATTGTATTATTATTCTCTGCTTTTCCAATTAAAGGTTCCATGTGTTTATGTAGTCATTTTTGATATAAAAGTATATGTTGAAATCTTTTAAAAATCATAGAATAATTGCGAATATTGCTGTACTGATTCAATTTTAATTGAAAATGGAGCGATCGTTGTAGCAGGCGTGTCGAAATATATATCTTTTAGTGGATGTCAAACCTAGCTAGAGCATTACGTGGAGGAGGGAGCGCGTGGAATGAGTGGAACTTTCTAAACATCCTCTTCTGTTAATTAACGAAGTACTTAAAAATGTAAATAAAGTATAAGGTCTTTGAAAAAAATTTCTCTTATAAGAAAACTTATGATATATTTATATTATTTTCTATTTATTTATTTCAAACATAAATTAAGCAAACACATATAAAATAAGTTCAGATTTGGAATATATTAATTGAATTGAATTGAATGGCATGGACGCGTGATATCGCCTTTCCACTCACTTGGGGTAAGTTAGCTACTTTGGGGATAGAGTTCTACAATAGTTTCAGTTTAAGACGATAGATTTCAGCCAGTGGATGTCGTTTTGAGTTTGAAGGTGTTTGTATTTGTATGGGGTAAGTTTTAGTTGTGCATAGTTATGGTTTAGTATGGGAGGAGGAGAAATATTTTGAAGTGTGTTCAGAATCATTTTGCTATTTAAGTACGGAGAGTATTTTGGTGACGACCTGTGAATTTATAGATCTTGCGATATTTAATGGTATAGTAGAGTGTCTTGTATGCGTGTGTGTCTTCGTGTCCTCAGGACATGTCCCAGCATTTTCAATTAAGCTTTTTGCAGTCTTCCGTTATTGGGTGACAATTGGTGTCATGAAAGAGGTCATTGTTTGAGATAATGTTAGGATACGTGTGTTTGATGATGATTCTGAGGTGTTTTCTCGGTGTATTATCAAGTTTGTTGAGCTAGGTATCAGAAGTTCCCCATGTGCTGCTATTGTAAGTATGACAGGTTTGACTAGGATGTTATAGAGTGATCTTAGTAGTTAAGTTTATTTTGTTGTTTCTGAGCCAAGATTTAGAGAATTTGCCAAAAGCTTTTTCTGCTGTTTGCGATGTCTTCTTCTTCACCTAACAGGCTGCCGAGTTTCTTGACTTTTCTCTAGTTTCATCTTCTTTGTTTTTCTTTCTTGTAACGGCTGTAATTTTAGTTTTACTTTGGTTGACTAGTAGATCCCATTTTTTCAGGGTTTTTTTGTTATAAATCTGTTTATTCAAGAATCATAATTTATTATAAAAGATACATTAAAGCAATAGTAGCAAACATTTAAATTCAAATAAACTAAATAATAAACATCGGAATAATTAATATAAAAAATGTTCATACCACAGTAATATTGATTATATAGATATCATTACATGTCACACGACCCCTATTTGAAAATGATCAGAATATATCATTATTGTTCATTATATATCCGTATTTGACTGGCACGTTCCTTTGTCGATAACTGCGGCGAATCGTTGTCCAATCATTCTGATTTGGTACGCCTATTTCTTCGTTTGTTTGTAAAACAGAGGAATATTTTCTGATTCATAAGTTTCTTCAATTCCTTGAAGATCCAGTTGGTTATTACTAGCTAGTATTTGCTTGTCATTATCCATAATCCAGTTTGTATTGTTTCTTTTTATCATGATATATTTCACAGGTTTGGAAATTGAACTGTTAGGTTGAAACCACAACTGTTCTCCTTGGTTATATTTTGAAACAATAGTTGATATTAATTTTCTACTAAAACCATCTGTGCCGAGATTTTCCTCTTGCCTTTGTTGCTACTCTATGATGAAACAATACTCTTTGAAAAAGTGCAGATGAATTCTTCATTCCCATTTGCAAACGATTTACTTGGTATAGACCTTTCGTAGTATTAATGGCTGAAAGTGATTTTGGTTACTCGTCTAATTGTTTTTTCCAGTACGCGGAAGTAAGGTCAATCTTTACAAATTTCTTAGCATTTTTCAGTTTTGAACAAATTGCTTCTGTACTTGGCTGGATATTTTTAATTTTGTTGTTTACATGAACCTTCAGATCAGCACGCATTCTCAACTTCCCATTGCTTTTCCGTACCCAACAGACCGATGATGCATTACTGGAATGCTCAATAGGGGTAATGATCCCTATTTTCTCAAATTTATCTAGTTCATGGTTTACTTCATCATCTAATGGAATCGGAACTGGTCATGATTGAGTGATCATCTGTAGTGAGTGTATAGCCTCTGTTTTGATGTCATAAAAGGTTGAATGATAGGTTTAGAAGAAATTTCATGTTTTAGATTTTCAAAACTTTCTTTGCATTGTAGTGTCCATGAAAATAATTTGTGTTTTCTTATTTAATTCAATAGCATTATTTTAGAAGAAAAATCTGGTATGAGCCTACCGAAATAATTGATGAGGCCCAAAAATTGCTGTACTTCTGCAAAATTAGTAGGAGGTTTTATTTGTCGTATTTTTTGTGACTAATCTGTCATATGGCTCAATAACTCTAGCTGATTTTTAAAATAAAGAAACATGATTTCTCCAAGGTCTACATTCACTACAGATGCCAGTAAAAACGCTTTAGACGCAGTTTTAACTCAAAACGGAAATCCAATCATTTATATAAGTAAAAAATTCACTCAAGCGGAAAAAAATTACTCAAACATTGAACGAGAAGCTTTGCCTGTGACATGGACAGTATTTAGATTGAAGCATTTCCTACTTGGAAGGCATTTAACGATAAATATTAACCATAAGCCCTTACACTACCTGTTTGATGTCAATAAAGCAATACCAATAAGCCCTCATAATATAAAATCAGAATTACTACAGATCGTTTTTACAACGAATAATAAATATAATAAAAAATGGAAACTGAAATACATGCTCACAAGCTGAAAATCAAATACCAATTACAGAGACTCACAATCGAAAACGGTATAATATACAAAGCTTCAATCCCTTTCATACTATCGAGACTTTGACAACAAGCATTTAATATATCGCACAGAGATAATCATTTTGGGATCAAATATGCTATAAATAGACTAAAGCTGTCAGCATGGTGGCCCGGAATAGATAACGACGGTATAAGGTTTATTAAATCGTGCCCAATATTTGCTGTAAAATTAGACCACAGACGGAAAAAGTAAGGATAAATGGCCTACAGCTGAGCCGTTTCAACGACTGCATATGGATTGGGCTTATGTGAAAGATGCAGAATGTAATGTGTTGATCATTATTGATGCTGGAATAAGTTTATTTGGAGCATTTCCAGTAAAATTAAGAGACTCAAACACTATTATCAAATGTCTTTATACCGTTTTCACAAGGTTCGCATCCACGAAACATTAGTTTCTGACAACGCATCTGAATTTGTTTCGAAGCTTTAAATCATTGACTATTGAATCAAGGAATGAGAAAAATGGAATCTCCTATATATCGTATTTCCCTCAAGCTAACTGCCTAGCAGAACGTGAAGTACTGTCAAGCGATCTTTGAAATTATGGTCACAATATCCTGTATGCTCAGAATTCTCGACCTTTCTTCAAAAAGTATTGTTTTACTATAGTGTATAAAGGCAAGAGGAAAAACCCCAGCAGAGATGATATTTGGTAGAAAACTAAGATTACATATTGTTTCAAAATATAACCAAGGAGAACAGTTGAGGTTTCAATCTAACAGTTCAATTTCCAAACCTGTGACATATGTCATGACAAAAAGAAATAATACAAGCTGGATTATGGATAATGACAAGCAAATACTAGCTAGTAATAACCAACTGGGTCTTCAAAGAATTGAAGAAACTTATGAATCAGAAAATATTCCTCTGTTCTACAAAGAAACGAAGAAATAGGCGTACCAAATCAGAATGATTGGACAACAATTCGCCGCAGTTATTGACAACGACTGTGCCAGTCAAATACGAATATAATGATTAATAACGATATATTCGGATCATTTTCAAGTAGAGGACGTGTGACATGTAATGATATCTATATAATCAATATTACTGTGATATGAACATTTTTATATTGATTATTCCGTTGTTTATTATTTCGTCTATTTAAATTTAGATGTTTTCTACCATCGCTTTAATGTTTCTTTTAAAATAAAATTATGACTCTTGAAGAGACAGACTTATAGCAATGGCGTCACAAAGGTAAGCGGAAAATCTCCGGCAGAGATGGTATGTGGTAGAAAACAAAAATCACCTATTGTTTTAAAATTGATGTTTTCTATTTCTAAGGAAGACAAAATAAGTTTGATTTTAGTGAGGAATTCCAGTCCACAAATTGGAGTGAAATTATCTGAAATCTGATATACTTTGTCTTCATTTTCGTCTTTCCAATGTTTCGTTCTTGCCAGAGCTTCAAAAGTTTTAAGCCATGTTATGGATCTATCGGTATCTTTTAAATCTAAATGTCCAAGCGACGCCATTGTTATAAGTCTATTTAAGAATAATAATTCATTATAAAGGAAACATTAAAACGATGGTAGCAGGAAACATTTAAATTCAAATAAACTAAATAATAAACATCGGAATAATTGATATCAATATTACTGTGATACGAACAGTAATATTGATTACATAGATATGAATACATGTCACAGTTTTTAATTGTGATATTTCCAATAAGTTACCTTTTGGTCATAATTAAATAAACGAAAAAGCCATTTTCGAGGTAACACAGTTAATTAAGCGACATGTTTTGAACACATGGTTCATTCCCAAGCAACAAGTCAGTATGACAGAAAAACATATGGGTTAAATAATTACAGAGACAAGTAAAGAAGAAAGCACCAATCAGAAATTAGGTAAGAGATAGAGACAGGTAATAATCGGTACAAATTAATACGTTGACACTGTGGGATCAATAATAGACAGTCAAACAGAAGTAAGAAGAAACAGTGAGTCAGCATTACTACAGATTTGTGTTTTTAAGATCGGCTTGTGTTTAGCAATGTGTAGGGATTCCAGGATAAGCAAGTCTCTGGAATTGGCATGCGTATCTAGAACCTGAAAGCAATTGTCAAACGATGCCGTATTGTTACACAAAGACTGATGCTCAAAGAGATCGCTCTTGCGGTGTTCATTGATTCTTTTAATAAGAAATCTTTTAGTTTGTCCGATATAGGAAGAATTACACTTAGCACAGGTATCCCGATAAACAACTCCAGCCTCCAATAATGTTTCCGTCTTTTTTAAGGCTGACGTTTTTATCGGTATACCTGTGCTAAGTGTAATTTTTCCTATATCGGACAAACTAAAAAATTTCTTATTAAAAGAATCAATGAATACCGCAAGAGCGATCTTTTTAAGCATCACTCATTGTGTAACAAAATGGTCCATTAAGAATCTGTTGGCGGAGAGAAGGTGGTACCACAACACAATCCGAGTACATAATAACATCATCTGATATGTAAAGTGATTCTCGGTAACGCCAGTAAGAGGCTACACGGGGAAGATTGCGATGATCCTCAGGGAAACTGTCTGTGATTGTGTTGAGGAAGGCCTGCATTGCAAAGTCGCTGTGAGTTTCTTCGACGAGGCACTCCCATAAAATGGTTATGAGCTCTTCAAATCCCGGCGTATTGCAGCAGCATAAGCTAGTTCCTCTTCATCAGCGATATCAAAGCTATTATCTTTGCCAGCGGGCATTGGGTGGCGTGACGTTGCATCTGCAGCTAAATTAGTTTTTCCAGGGAGATACGCAATTGAGAAGTGCCAGGGAAGGGTTCTTTGCTTTTGACGAAACAGCCTGGTGTTGGTAATTTCATCCAGCGTCATATCGCCAAATATATGCACCAATGGTTTGTGATCGGTCATAACCAATAGGTTTGAACAGCCCTGTGTAAAAAATCTAGTTTGTTCTAAACCCCATGTGACTGCGAGGGCTTCTCCCTCGATGGGTGCGTAGCGTTGCTCGGCTGAGGTGAGAAATCGTGACCCTGCGAGAGTGATTTTCCAGCCGTTGGTACAACAATCCGGCAAGCTAGAAGTGCATGTACAGTGCTGCTGCTTTCTTCTTTCTTTCTGCAGACCACTTTCCCCCCGTCAATCCAATCAATCCTTGTGGGTCTGACGGAGGCACTCGAGAACGGTGCGCTTATTTTTTAGGTCTTCCACTTCTCCTCTCATGCCCAGTCTCACTCTCACCCCCGCCAGGGCTACGCAACCAAGCCAGTGGTCCTTATTCACTTCCACACCACACCTGTCGCACTCACCAACACCTAGACTCTTCACCCTACGTTCATAATATGCATCTCAAGGGCAGTGTCCGCTTCTGAGTTGAGCCAGGACTACCTCCTCCCTCCTGTTCCTACGCTCCCTGCTGATTTTCCCCTCCTCGTAAATCTTCCTTTCTCTGGCTTCCCACTCCAAATTGTATCTCACCTTCCTTCTAACCCATCTATTCGCCACCTTGAATTCCACTTCCACTTCTTCCTGTTCTAATTCTCTCGCCTCGTTCGCCACTCTGTCAGCTTCTTCATTTCCTGCGATGTCCACGTGGCCCGGGACCCACTGAAACCTGACCGTCTTTCTGTCCGCTAATCTCCTCACTTCTTCCT
Source organism: Invenusta paracnida (assembly GCA_036023295.1). Classification (NCBI taxonomy): domain Eukaryota; kingdom Metazoa; phylum Platyhelminthes; order Proseriata; family Coelogynoporidae; genus Invenusta; species Invenusta paracnida. The sequence goes on from JAYRBW010138690.1 coordinate 9,659, forward strand.
TCACATTTTCCAGTCTTTTATTTCTGCTGTTGGTTTTACCTTTCAGAGCTTCTAAAACTGCTTGGTTGTCGGTGCAAAAGACAATGGTTGTGCTGTCTTCCTCTTGCGCCCACTCCACTGCCTTCTCTAATGCAACCAGTTCTGCTTGATAATTGTTATCAATCCAACCTGCTGGTGTCATTCTGTTCTTCCACTCTCCTTCTGTGTCTTTCATCACGCACTCTGCGCCGGCTCTTCTAAGCCTCCCTCCACCGAACCGTCACTATAAATGATCTGCCAGCTTTCTTCGACTCTTCTTTCAGAATTGCTCCAGGCTTCTTTAACCTTCTCAAGTCCGTCCTTTTTCGTGCATCCTTCAAGTTTGGTGTTCACTTTGTCTTCTCCAATCCCTTCTCAGGGCTCTCTTCTAGTCCAGCTAAACTCCTCTCTTCTGCCTATCCTGTCCCTTTCGCATTCTTCATTGGCCTGCACCCGCCAACCCTTGTTCGCTTTCAGTCTTTTTCTGCCCACCTCTTCTGTAAGCTTTCTCAGGGGATCGTCTCTTCTTCCTCTCTTCACTTTTTCGAAGAAAACCAGGGCTCTTCTTTTTGTTTCAATTCTGATCGGTTCCACCTCTGCTTCAGCATACACAGCTACTACAGGGATGATTTACAGAGTCCCGTGATGGATCTAAGGGCCTCTCTCTGGCCTCTTTTGAGTTTTTCTATGTTGATTTTAATAAGCCAAGGCATCCAGGCGTTGCAGGCGTACCAGAAGATCGATTCAACCATGGCCTTATAGAATTTCCTCATGTGGGTTCTTTCCCATCCCCAATCTTTGCCTGCGATTGCCTTCAGAATTCTCGTCCTCCGTCGTGCCTTTTCCAGAACTTTCTTCACTTGGCCTTCGAAGCACACCTGGTCGTCGATCACCACCCCGAGAAACTTCACTGGGGGGAGCAATGCAGTCGCCTTCTCGTGGTGCTCCCTGGACCCTGGAAACGGGGTACAAAATGAGAGCGGCGACACAGCAGCGGCCAGAAGACCAGCTCTGAACATAGAAGGAGTCAACGTTACGTACAAAGAAGAGGTCAGGTTCCTGGGTATTTTCCTGGATAAGATGCTCACTTTTGCTAAACAGGTTAAGAAAGTTGCACTTTAGGCCACCAGAAGATGTAATCAACTTAGCAAACTGGCCGGCACGACATGGGGCTGCAGCGCAGATTGCCTCAGAAGACTCTACGTTGGATACATCAGAAGCTGCATGGAAAACGGGGCAGACGTGTGGGGTACCATCATATCCAGTACTAACCTCTCCAAATTGGAAGTCACCCAAAACACGGCAGCTCGAACTATCACAGGCTGCGTTAAAGCCAGTAACATCGAATCTCTGCTCCTTGAAGCAAACCTTGTCCCCCTAGCATGCAGATTCAAGATGATGACTGCCAAAAGACTGGAACACATGTCAGAATGCCCCAGAGAGACCCCACCAACGTACTTACAACGACAAACATCCCCAGAAGGAAACTTCACCGCACCTCCACCTGGAGAGAAAAGGCCATGGAGGTCCTTGGGATGGTCCACCCAAACCTTGGAGACCACAGGCGTGGTTACATCCTCACTCACAGTCCATTTCCTCCTTGGACAAGCCCTAACCACATTCATTTCTTTCCAAACATGCTGGAAAATATCAAACGCGAGAACACTGCCAAAAACGCGGCTAGCCGCAAGAAGGTGTCCATCGCAACCATCCAGGCGAGAAGCCCTAAAGAAGTTGAAATGTGGTCAGACGGTTCGGTCGTGAAGGAAATGGGAGTGGGAGCAGCAAACATCTACTTCAGAGACAGGGATGATTCGATCATCAGGGAAAGCGCCCCGGCGGGCATTATGGCCTCGTCATTCGCGGCAAAACTCGCAACCCTGGACGTAGGACTTAAAGCCATCATCAACTCTACCATCAGGGAAATAACTTACGACCAAGCGCCTTCAATGATAGTTTGTACAGACTCCCAATCTTCTATTTCAGCCCTTAAATCCGGTCCTTCGAATGTGGACTCAGAAATCCAGGTGAACATCTGGAAGAACCTCCTGCAGATTTCTACGAAATTCGATGTCACCATCCAATTTGTCAGTGCCCACTGTGGCCTTGCAAGAAACGAAACAGTAGATAAGGATGCGGGCGAAGCCTTAGCCAATGTGAACCAAAGAGAAGTGGCAGTCAACTTCAGCTCAGTCAAAGCGAAGATTAAAAGAAAAATTAATGAAGCATGGAGCAAGAACATTTGTAAAACACCTTCCGATATGCTATCATGGGCAACGAAAGATCGAAGCTAGCATCCACGAAGAACTGGCTCCGTAAATACCAATGCCTCCTATGGCAGTTGAGATGCGAGCAATATAGATGGATCGGGGACTTCAGACTAAAAATCGGGACTACCAAAGACGACAGGTGCAGATGGTGCAAGAGAGAGCAAGAAACGATAGGACACTTATTTGAAAAATGTAGAGTAGAACGTGTTGTGACCCTCAGAAGCCGTTTTGGAATTAGAAATCTGGCGGACCTCCGCTCCAAACCGGAGGATGCTGTCGGGTTTGGCTGGGCTGCCTTAGACCTCCTGCTGTAATCACGGAAGCGGAAAATGAAAAGAAAGAAACTTCACTTCTTTCTTCTTGACAATCTCCCCCCTGTCACGTTCAGCCTCGCTTCGTAACCTTTTTCTCTTCTATCCCTAGTGAACACCGTGTACTCAGATTTTTCCGGGCTGAGGCCTATTTTGTTCTTTTCAGCCCAACGGTCTATTTTCTCCAACGCTCTCTGAACTTTCGCCCCTCCTTCCTCTAGAGTGCTTTTTGTAATGCTGCTGCTGTTGTGTGGTGTGTGTGTGAGACGTCGAGAAAGCCAAAAGACCCTATTAAGTGGCTCTTGCCAGCTTCATTGCCTCTTCCGGATGATCCCCAAGGAAGGAAGGTGAGACGTTGTGGGTACCAATCAGTTGTTGTATTTTAATGGCTGTTCTGGGGCAGTTCATCCAATGGTGGACATTGTGTATTTCGTCTGGGTAGATAGGGCAGTAAGGGCTGTAGGCTGGATCGATCTTGTTCCGGTAGTAACCGAATTTCCAGCTATGCTCGCTCCGAATTTGAGCAAGGAAGACCTGTTATTTTATATTTAGGATACACTCTTTGGTCTTGGAGTAAACTGACTTGATGAGATCGTGAGATATATAGGAGGATCTTTGATGTTTCTATTGATGAATTTACAAGCGTTCTTGAAGTTAACAGGTCTATTGTGGTAAGGAGATTTCGTAGCTTCTGTAGCATATGCATCTGCAATTTCGTTCCCTGGGAGATCGATGTGATATTCGAAGGGATTTTATCTCTTATATGCTGTATATCAACATTATCTTTGCTAAGAGCGGTGATAGCCGATTGGCTGTCTGAACAGACGAGAATGTTAACATGTTGAGGGAGTATATTAATGATGTCAATAGCTAATTCAAGAACGACAATCTCTTCGTTATACGAGCTTGTGATCTTGCTTCCTTTAGCAATGATGATAAAGAGAACGTTAAGGTTATTGGCATCCCCTGAGGTGAGGATAGCAGCAGACCCACCGTCGAGAATTCAATCCGAGGCCGAGCCGCCAGTATAAATAACGTAATTGCTGTGGTGTTGGTTGATTTGCTCAATGGTGGCAGGAAGCTTTATTTATGATTCCTGAGATTTGAGTGTGGCATTTGAACGTGGATTGATGAATAGCGAGGCAATTATCATTTAAAGAGTCTCTGTAGACTATTCTGTCGTCGATTGCTTCATGCATCTCGTTTCTCCAGCTGCTTCTACTGGTGCGCTGTTTAACAGACTTCATTATGATAATGTGCCTAGGGTGAGTAGAGGGCAGTCTGAGGTCTTTCTCTTTAGCCTTGAACCATTGTCTTCTAAATTGGGCCTTGATGGAAATGGTGTTGCTTTCCGCGTGGATGGCTTCTATAGGGGTGGACTGTAGGTGACCTGTAACTTTACGAAGAGCTCCATTAGTAGCGCGTTCGATCGTAAGAATGTTGGTGTTAGAAAGCCAAGGTTGTCAGCTGGCGCCTACGAATGAAGTGATACTCAGAATCATGGGTTTAAAGATTCCAACTAGATGCTGTTTATTCCAGCCACATGATTAGTTGGATAAGGCGGATAACATTTTGGTCCTTTTCTTGATCCTGTTGACTATAGTCTGAGTGTGTTTCTTGAAATAGAGAGTGCGGTTGAGAAAAATACCGAGAACCCTGGGACTGTCGTTACAGGGGATGGTTTTTACTTTTTTTTACTTGGTGCATGTTTTTGTACTTCCCAGTGACGCCATTGATTTAGACTCTGGCTTGTCTGTTAGTCAAGAAGCTCTGGATCCATTTGATATAGGTAGCCGGGACCCCTTTTTTATGAGAGTGAGGTAGAGTTCTTCTTTCCAAATCCTGTCGTAGACTTTCGAATAGTCGAGAAGTACCAGGACTGTTCTCTTCAAGGGTTTGACTTGGAAACCGTCGCTGATTTCGTGGGTTATTTTCAGGACTCCGTCTTCACAACTATAGTTTTTGCGGAAACCAGTCTGATTGGGATTGATCCAATTATTGTTTTCTGCCAATGTGTAAATTCTGCTTGTAAGAATGTGTTCAAGTATCTTAACGATACAAGAGGTGAGGCTGACTGGTATGAAGGAGGCAATATTGCTGGTGATTTGAGTAGCGGAATAATCGTAGCATTGTTCCAAATTTGGGCACAGACACCCTTCTGAAGAGAATCATTGAAAATATCTCTAAGCGCTTTTCTAGCACCAAGCACAAGAGCTTTGATGAGGGAGGATGGTATATCGTCAGGACCAGCTATGCCAGAGCCACGAAGTTGATCGATGGCTCTGTCTACGACCATGTCTATCGATGGAGGTGTCATCGATACCCGACCCATCGCAAATTATCTGCCACCGGCGAATGAATGCATACCAAGTTACTGTTAATACTCCAACCTCGATCCTTGGTCGGTCGAGCTTTGGGCCTTTGGTCTTCTGAGCTTGAGCAGTTGACGCTGGATTGTAGTGAACATGGGCATGGGCGTTTAGCAAAGCCACGGCGATCTGCTCGGAGACTTCGGCAGTTTGGTAGGTACATTCATGGAATTGACAAGCGATGGTAGTTGTAGCCATTTTAGTAGATCACATATGTAATTGATCCAACATAAAGAGAAGTCCTTGTTAATGGTGGACAGTTTATTTATTAACCAAAATATTGGATCTGGAAACAGGAAAATGATACAGAATAATTAGTAACAATTACATAGATAAAACATTTATTGGGAAAAACATATCAAACGAAAAAGAACTACAAAAGTTATCTCAAATAAAAGTAACATAGATAACATTATACCTACCCAGTACAAAAAACGTTGGCGTTACGCCGGCGGAAATCGCCGGCGAAACGCAGTACGGCTAGTTCCGCACGAAACTTCGGCGATACGCCGGCGGTAAACGCCACTCGAACCAAAAAAACCACGCCATACTACTGATCATCGGACCAGTAGTATGGCATGGTTTTATTTATTAATAAATTAAAACATTTAAAATCAAATTAAATCATCTAACAAAAAATGATATCCCGAAATAATTAACGACCAAA
>JAYRBW010138701.1:0-15293 GCA_036023295.1 Invenusta paracnida
TGCAGGGCTGCTGTGATTTTTGCCAACTGTTCCTGTTCTGCAAATGCTGGTAGGCCCAGGAGTTTATTATCCTTTTGTTGTGTAAGATAATAGAAAGCATTGCGTAACACTGCTGGGTCATACGGAGCCAAACCAACCACCACTGGCGCGGGAGGTGGCAGAAAGGGAGCAGGCCCAAGGTTCTGAGGAGGTGGTTGCATTTGGATAAGGCCAGGTGCAATTCCCGGAACTTGTTGTTGAGCCGCTGGCGGAGGTCCTTGGGCTCCCGCGACTGGTGCTGCAACTGCGGCCTGCTGTAGCTGGTCGATAAGTGCTTGTAATTGATTCTGGATGGCGGGAATTTGATCCAGTTGCTCCATCCTTTCCTCAATCGCTTCAAACCGGTGCTCGGCATCATTCCTATCCATGAGATCAGGAAAAACTGCTAGATTGCGTCGCTCTCCTCTGTGGACTGTGAAGTTGGGGCTGAGCGTCGTCTGACGGGGTCTGACGCGTCTATAACTTTCTGAAGAGTCAGAAGTGCTCAATTTTTGTCGGGCTGAGCGGGATGTCATTCTACTACGACTGGAGGAGGCCAGCTTAACCCAAAAAAGGAGCAGAGAATAATCTCTTTATTCTTATAACAGTAATACAAAGTTTTAAAAACTGTTAATTTGGCAAAAAATGCAAAAAAAATTAGAAAATTTGTTTTTTTACAAAAAAATATTTTTGGTTGCACAAAATATGGAAGAAAATTGTCATGACCAAAAAGTCCATCTTAAAAAATGAATAAATTCCGAAAATTGGCAAAAAGGACCTCTTTTCAATAACAAAAATCATAAATTTGAAAATGAATATTTTCAATTTTGAAGTTATTATTGCATAACACAAATCGGTAATGTCCTAGTTTAGCGTCAGAAAAAACTTTTTATCTAAGTTTTATAACCAATTTTGTGACCAGTTTTAAATATAGCCTATATTTAAAACCTATATTATAGGTTAATAAAATACTTAACAATATATTTGAAAAATTATTTGATTTTTTAAATAAATACAAATATTTGTATAACATTGACATACCTATAATACTAGTACATTTTATTTATAATATCACGAAAAATGTTGTGTACAATGAAAAATGAACCAAATATATGTTATTATAATATTAATTACCGAAAAAATTGAAATATTTCATAAACTATATTATATTTTGTATACAAAATTTTAATCGGCAAAAATATCCATTTCAAAAAAAGTTTTTTTTTCGACGCTAAACTAGGATATTACCAACAAATCATTAACATATTTTATTCATATGTTCCATCAAATATTTCATGTTTTGTATCCATTTTGAAATTTAAAAAAAAATATCTGATCATTTCTAGCACATTTTTTGAACTTATAACTACTTTTATTCATTTATACATTTTTTTGTCTTTACTAATATTCAACACAAAATGGTCACAGAGCTCTATAGTAAAATGCCATTAGAAAAATGATAAAAAATGACTATTTTTTGGTTATTTTTGGGCTAGCCCATTTTTGACCCATTTTTGACATCTTCAAATGACCATAACTTTTGATCTACTGGACTAAATTTGAAAATAAAGACATATTTGAAATACTTGAGTCTTGAGTCATATATATTATTTTAGAATATTGTTTTTGTTTGAATGATCAAATTAAATTTTCCAACTGCACACTACTATAAAAAAAATCAAGTAAAAGGCTGAGCTATTTGGTCAAAAAGTGAGATATTTTGCCAATTGATTAAAAATAGAACTAACAGATTGATAAAAATATAATTATTGTCAAAAGTATTTGTTTTGGCAAATGTGATAGTTCAAAATAATCCCAATCGAAACAATTTTATATGGTAAGTCAGATATCCCAAAAACGATAATACACAGAAAAAAAGTTAAATCTAAAAATATAATTCTTGAAAAAATTTATTATTTAACCAAAAAATGCGATGGGAGTTATTCTTTTTTCGATTAGAAACTTAGTTTGGGGTTTTATAAAAATGTTATTCAAACCCATATACTATTCAAATATACGTTTGTTCAATACTTCCTTAGACTTATCCCAAACATATTATTTATATAAGGTCAATATTGATGTACTGCATTATTAATAATCAAGACAAAACTGTAAAACATATTTTAAAAATTTCCTTACCATTTTCTTTGTTCGAGCTTGAAAACGCCATTATTTTTAAAATGTCGAAGAAGAAAAGTATTCCAAGAAGAAAAACAAAATGTATATATAAACATGTTTCAAAATTATTATAATTACTCAAGGCAAACGTTAAAAAAATGATAGGTTAATGGTCCTATAGGTTAAAAATCTAGGATTATGTAATAAATCTTTGCTATACGCCAAAAAAATTATATTTTGTATCAAATACGCCAAAAATTATTATTCTTCATCATTCAAATTGGTAAGCCATTAAATTAGGGTTAGGGTTACAGTTAGCGTCGTTTTCAATATTTCCTTACTTTGACTGTGTAAATGGTATACTAATACGCCAAAAATCTAGAATTATGTAATAATTCTTCGACATACGCCAAAAAATAAGATTCTATATAAATTACGCCGTATAAAATTTACGTTTATACAACTTTTCGATATGAAATACATGAACAGGAAATATTCAAATAACTGACTTTTATCGTAAATGGTAAATTTCATTTGCACATAATTTCTTGATGAGTTATTTCTACACAATTTAATGTTCACAGTTTTACAAAAAATGTTTTTTCTTTGTTACGCCAATGTACTACTTTTTCAAAATATATTGCGCCGACTGAATTAAATCAGGGTAATCATCTCCTATTTTAGACGTGGTTAATTCGGTTGATTGCGCCAAAAACATTTATTAAAGGCCGTTTTCAATAATCATCCGTACAGTCAAAACATCTTTAAATCTATCACATGATCGTACTTTAAAATGCGGTAATTAATAATACACGTGTAAATTGAAAATACAAAATGGATGCGCTACATGGATGAAAAAATAAAGTATGTTTATTGAGTAAAAGACTAATACAATTTTCATTTTTTATTGCTCTACTTCGCACAAAATAACATTTTTCATCATATTACGTCATTTTATACAAAAAATACTAATATTATGCCAAAATCTGAGATTCCATGAATTTCACGCTATACGCCAAAATTTCTCCAAAAATGGCCAAGATTCCACGCCGGAGATATTCCTCTTGGGCTACATGAAATGCACCTTTGCCACATTATACAGACTAACTTTTTCGTAAATATCCTGTATTGGATTAGACATTATTATGACTTCAGATTTGTTACTTGTGATTCATATATAATGTTACTTGTGATTCATGTATGTTTCATGTTGTAACACTTATGGATATTTATGTTTTTCTTATTAAAAAAAACAAAAAAAAATCATAAAAAAACAAAAATTTAATGCAGGAAACTTGGAGATTACCAATTATACTTTTGACTATATTATCATGATTTATCATATTTTGTAACATTACTAAATTCATATGTTTGTTAATTACATTTATTTGTTTGATGTTTAACTAGTAACCCCTATACACTACTAAAAGCACCAATTGTGGAGTTCTTGGCCATAAATTAAATTGGCGCTTCTTTGGTAGTTCTCCCACAATTAATTTATTTCATAAAACAAATAAAATGTATATAAAACAAAAAATAAATGTAATTAAATTTATATATTGTAATACTATTATAGTATTAGTAAAGGATATTGAGATGCTTGATAATTGTGGTGTGGTTGTGGCCAAAAGTGGCTGCCAGCTTTTAGTTTTAGTAGTGTATAATAGGGGCAATTGTAGAGTTCTTGGCTATAAATTAATTTTTTTTTTTGAAAATCAATAAGATGTAAATAAAACAAAAAATAAATGTAATTAAATTTATATATCGTAAAGGATACTGAGATGCTTGATAATTGTGGTGTTGTTGCGGCTGTCAGCTTTTAGTAGTGTATAGGGATTACTTGTTAATTACATTTATTTTTTATATTTTATATATTTTCCGAAAAAAATTAATTTGTGGCCAAGAACTCCACAATTGCCATAATAGGGATTACTTGTTAATTACATTTATTTTTTATGTTTATCAAGTAACCCCTATTATTATACTTTTGACTATATTATGATGATTTGTCATGTTTTATAATGTTACTAAATTCATATGTTTGTTAATTACATTGATTTTTTGTTTTTTTTGCATTTAATAAGTAACCCCTATACACTACTAAAAATGACAGCCTCAACCAGACCACAATTATCAGGCATCTCACTATCCTTTATGATAGTATTACAATATAATATAATTTTTTTGTTTTCTTTCTTTTTTTACCTTCTTTTTTTCTGAAAAAAAATTAATTTGTGGCCAAGAACTCCACAATTGCCACTTTTTCTAGTATAGTGATGTCCATCATATCTTTTGCTACATTATTTTATCAATCAATTTAATATTATTCTTGATCTATCCAATTCCACTAAAAATGTCATTCTTATTCCATGCAGCCACTGGTTCATAAAGTGTTCAATAGATTATTTATGAATTCCAACTCTATCTGATCAATTTGCAATCTGGCACTAATAGTAATATTTGGGGATTGTGGTGTACTTGGCCATAAATTAAATTTTTTGGAAAATAAACAAAACATCAAAAAAACAAAAAATAAATGTAACTAACAAGTAACCCCTATACACTATTAAAAGCTGGTGGTCGCTTGTGGCTGCAGCCACACCATGATTATCAAGAATCTCACAATCCTAGGTATACAATATATAAATTTAATTACATTTATTTTTTGTTTTTTTGACATTTTATTTATTTTCTGGAAAAAATTAATTATGGACAATTACTCCACAACTGCCCAATATTTATATATATTTTACTGACTTTTTAATTTTAATCATAACATTTATTATCCCCTGGACCTAGGCCTGGCTAAAAAAACAATTCTAAACTAAAGCTTTGTTTAAGCTGTCCCCTAAAAATATTAAAATTTATCATTACATTTAGTGGGTCATTTTTATTATTAAATTTTTTTAATACAGAGTGGCCCAGAAGTTTCTGACTGCACTTTTAAAATTATTAAAATATTTGCATATTAACAAAAATATATTTAGTTACAAGTAATATATAATACATGTGAGATACATGAAAGAGAAAACAACAAAAAGATTGTGTTTATAATAATTCTATATGAATGTAGTAGCTCTATGTATAAATTTTTTGAAAAGTTATTAAAAGCTATACATTACAGGGCTGTAACCAAGTTTTGAATTCAGGAATTTGTATGGGAATTGCATTTTATGAATTCCTGTCAAGAATTGTATGGGAATCCAGTTATTTTGGCATGATTTTGGGAATAGTATCGGAATTTCAATTTATCTATTATAATCAATTTTTTTATAGTGATAAATTTAATTTAGGTAACAATAATTGTACTTCTATGTACATACATATATGTAGCATTTAAATATTAAAATAAAATTTAATTTAATGTAGGTGACAATAATTGTACTTCATTGTAGCATATAAATAATGTCAATAAATGTGCTTCATTGTAGCATTTAAATAGTATCAATAAATGCGCTTCATTGTTGCATATAAATAGTGTCAATAAATGCACTTCATTGTGGCATATAAATTCTGTGTACCTATGTGGTGTTCATCAGTCGATTAAAAATGTGATAAAGGGCTGGCACCACTGTAATTGACTGATCTAGGCATTAACTTCCTACATCAGCTATGAATAATGTGCACAGTGCAAACAATTATGAAAGTGAATATATACCTATTGAAGTCTGGTGTATATTAGCTTAGCCATTGTTTGATTGACAATGGTGAACTGTTTGAGTGCTGTGACAGTAAATTCTATTACATAACCTTGCTCCACTATGTTATGTTACCTATATAGCTTAGATTGTCTAATTGCTTTTTTCACAATCATAAACATAAACATTTGTGTCTAAATTGCAATTTTGTTGGTTCAATCTCACCAATCACAACCAAACAGAAGAAGCTACACTGTATTTAATTACTTGAATGCTATTGATAAATAACCCTAAATATATCAGTTAGCCTTCATTATTGCAACAGTATGTCAAGGTGTGTCTCTTTCCAAGAGTCATAGCTTGCCAAAGATGAACTTAAAGCATGGATTGTTTGAGATCCATCTTCTCCACATAGTGCTTGTTGTATTTTTTGTCATGGACCTACCATAAAAACTACAATAAATATTAAGACTATGGGCAGAACAGCTCTCCTGTCTCACATAAAAAATGCTAAACAGAAGGAACTTTCTCATGTGGCCAAAGATGTGTTGTCTATGTAGTCTCAATCTACATTAAATTGTATTAGGACACCATCAACAACAATGTCTTCCACAACTAGCTCATGCACTCACCCTTTGCTCCAGAAGTCTGAAAGAGGAGATGGGGAAAGTGTTGAGGACTATTAAGACTTTAAGTTTTTAATGATGTCGATGAATTCTTGTAATGTTTGTACATTTTTTATAAAGTATATTTTTCTAGTTCTATATTTCTATTCAATAATTTTATATAATTCTATAATAAAATAATGTTGGGAATTGGTCAGGAATTTTTTTGTTAGGAAAAAGTGGCAGTCCTGACATTAAAACTAATTAAAATATATATTGCATTAGATGATACCATCTTGTCTTAACAAAGTGGTATTAAGTATATATAACTATATAAGGAAGCTATGTGTTAATATTCTTAGACAAGCGAGCATAAAGCAGTAAACTTATGAATGAGAAGAAAACCATGAACCAACCTATTAAACCACATATTGATGTTGAGCTTTCACATGTTTCATTGTTCAAATGGTATATGCTTTTCATCATTGACTTTCATACCTACACTTTAACCTTTTAACAATGGTATTGCAATCTCAAACAGTTCACCGGCCCAATGGCTGTAAAAAATTTGAAATTGAAATTTGTAAGTTGCTGTATTTTTATTGGCTATTGATATTTAGTAGTCATCCTGCATTCCTTATGCATATGTAGTCTAAGTATGTGTGTCTATAGCATGCAGATATTATGCAGTAAGTACATAGAATAAGCTTATTAACATAACACTGAGTGTGCAAACATATCTTAAATATAAAATTATACAACAAGGGCTGCATGCAACTTTAACTTGTATAATTAACTGAATACATTATGCACAATAATTAAGATATTTTTGTTATAGGCTGAACACTATAAGCAACATATAAATCACAGTACATATATATATAACTATATATGTAAGTATATGTATTTTGTGGTGTAAATTATTTAACAGTCTTGATAATTTGTCAATCAATGACACATTTGTCAATCAATAACACTTTTTCTTACAAATATTCAATATAACTATTTTAGATGAGCACATAATTATGATTTTATTTCTTGAATTAGATTATATATCCTGAATATCATTCTCAAACTATAGGAACCCTATCACAGTAGATAATATAGCATATTATGTCAGCAAGCAGTAGTAATACTTTGACTAGGTTCCCTGTCACTCTATTCCACTGTCTCTGTAAATCCTGTCTTTTCACTAACCATCCTCAAACCATGTAAAAGAATTTATAATTTAAGGAAGACTTGGGTGTCCTTACACTCCTTAAAATTCCTTGAATTTTTGTCATATCATGAAAATTCCTTGAATTTCCTTGAAATTTATGTTGGGAGGTCTGTAATTTCATTTTCCTTATTTTTTTATTTTTTGGATAAAATATTTTGTTGAAGCAGTGCCAGACAACCATACCACATCTGTCTTGGTGGTCTAAAGAAGAAAGAAGAGGATAAAAAGGTTCAGAATAGGAAAAGGACAGCCATGCAAGAAATTGATGAATTGAAATCAAAGCATCAAAAACTGGAGTTTCAGGAGAAGAATCTGTTTAGAAATGCAGATAAACTGGCAGAAGACACAGAAGACAAAGGAACACATCACTTAATGTGGAGTCAAATGCCTTGTGCAGAGCTGCCCATGCAAAAAAGGAATCAGATTCAGCATGTTTCTGTGACACTCAATGCTTTGATGACTGATTTTGCTAAAGCATAACTTGTTCTGTTTCTTTGTTACATCAATTGATTTGGCTAAAGCATAACTTTTTCTGTTTCTTTATTACATCAACTAGATACATTAATAATTTATGTTTTTACATAACACTACCTGACAAATATCTTGGCAAATGGATTATGAAATCAACATGCATTTGTAATGTAATCTAGTTTAATTTAAATATAGTAATAAAAGTACAAATTTTTATTGATTTACCTATGTAATGTTTTTGGTATAGCTGAAAATATGCAGTACTAAGTCACTTTTAGCTCATTTTCCTTTTAAAATTTCTTCATTTTTTCTCATTATTCCTTGACATTCCTTGAATTTGAATATACAAAAAGCATGGACACCCTGGTAGACCAAGAAAATTAGAGTGAAGTAAACCAGTCCTACCATGTACCTGGTAGTTACTCTAGAATTGCATGTGCAACATGCTCTATTGACTATCATATTGAAAACAGAGCACAGAAGAGCAGAAGACTAATTTTGACCACAATGGACCCATCATCTTAGTAAAAATACAGAAATATGTTACAGATATTACTATAATAAGCTAAAATAGGACTAAATGGGAAAAATATTACATCATTTTATACTATTTCTGTTTCTATTCCAATTTTTCAATAACTCTGTTTAGAACATTCCCATAATGGTGACCAGCATTGTATAATATATATTATAGTACATACATATACAATCATATAATATAATAGATAGGTATATGTCATGATAATAATTCAATAGATTAATCCAGAAAAAAAGAAATTGATTAAATTTCAGTAGAATGGCAGAGTAAATAGTCAGTAAAGCTAGTACTGAACTAAATGGACATAACTCAGGCATGATAAATTTTAGAGGCATTATTTCAATGGTTTTAATTTTCTAGATCAGTGCAAATATGTTATAACATGTTAGAGGGGTGGGAGGAGGTATTTCAGACCTGTTTACTATTCCGCATTTTCATACTAAATTCCATTATTCCATGCTTTGACAGGTTGTTGAATTGTCTCAGTCACTTCCTAGATTTGCATATTTTCTAATTATCTAACAAACAACTTTTCTATCTCTTATCTAACATTCCATTATTTGTTCTTAATATTGTTCACTTTTTATCTCATTATTACATAAATAGATCTGTGATTTGGAACTATTTTTTTATTCCACAATTTTACATTTAATATTCCGTACTGCTGCAAAATAGGGTTAAACAGGTCTAGTATTTTATTTTAGGTGTCAGTGTTGCTGAACCAGTTATGAAATCAGTTGAACCTAGTAGATAATCAAATGAAATTAGGGATTATCATATTATTTAAGTAATATATTTCAGCTTCATGAAACCTGTTTAACTAACACATCCTGTAAAAAACTAATGATTTAATGATACTTTAAGATCCATGAGACATGTCTGAGATGCCTGGAAATATGTTCTAAGATATAGAATCCCCAAAAAATTCATCACTAGCTCGGGATTATAGGCTATGTTGACTGCGCAAATAACAGTGCAAATGCTGGCTAACCAATCAGATTATTCTAAATAGTGCGCTTGTTCATCTTAAAGTCTCTCGACCAATAGAATTTCAGACCTCTTTTATGTGTTCTCTGCCCAACAGTTTGATAACTGATTCAGGTGAACTTCACCCAATGGTATACTTTTACGTTTTTCTATGCATTTTAGTTGAAACTATTTTTAGAAATGAATTTAAATCTATGTTAAAAGAATATCTCAAACCTCATTAGGTAAAGACACTTTCAGAATATATCAAATGTTGGGATGCCTGTTGAAAAAAGGTTAAACAGTTTCATTTATATTTGGTTTGGTTAGATGATGTTGCAATCAAAGATATGAGTCAATGTAGTTCCTGGGGAATTCATAATTTTTTAAATGAATGTCTCTATCTCAGTTACTCCCTTTGCTTTCTACTCTTTATCTTGATTCTCTTAAATCTACAGACTGGTAGATAGTGCAGAACTATTCTGATCTAATCTGAGGTTGTGTAGTACTAAGTTCAAATTATACTTTTAATGTGTATATAGCTACATATGCAACAATAAATCTGTTTTTTATTTTAACTTGACATTTTATAGAAAGACAGTTATAAGAAAAAAATTTATATGTCCATGAATGTTTACTTTTGGTCAAATGCCTACTGCTGAGAGAATTATACACCTACAAATTAAATACAATAGACTTTTATGATAAATGCATAGAATCTTTATATTGTTCAAGATTGTTAGATTGATATTGTAGTTTAAATGTTATTTCTTTGACTCATATTCAGTATGTATTAGTTATGTGTTTTAACTTTTTATAACTTTCCTTTAAGTTGATAAGTTCTTTTATATCAAAACTTAAGTTACATTAAATAAAGTTTGAAAATTCATATCAAAATAATGAATTTTTAAATCCAAATTTTGAAGCAAGTTTTAAAATTAATTAAATACATTGATATTTTGCAAAGTTTATTAATGATTCTATACCATAAAAAGGTTTTTTTATGAACATTTTTATTCATATGTAGCTTTATTTAAGTAACTATCAATAAAGTGATTTATAGATATATCATATGTATTTTAATTTATTATAGGAAAAACTTGTTTTCACCTCAAACTATACTTATCATACATAACTTTCATACTAGATAATAAATATGTGCAGGTTGATAGCCAATTATAAGTGTTATACAGTCTAGAGAGCATAATATGTAGTAGTGAGTTTTATTTTATTCTAGCAATGATTTTTTATTTAATTCCTTCATTGTAGCTTTGTACACCACTATAAAAAATTATTGCCTATTGGAATTTAGTCCACTATAGGTATGTGTTTTTTAATTATTTGTACAAAATGGACCTCTCACAATGTGACATTTATTTTTAATAATCTCAAATAGTAGTTATAGTTTAAGTTTTATGAATCTAATCTCAGTTTGTTGATCTTATGGCAAAAAATTCAATAATTTCTTTAATTTTTTGTTTGTTATTGTTCAATGATAAACAGTATTTCTTATTAGCTGACATACTAATGTCTCAACTAATGTGGCCTGAATGTCATTTGGTTCTTCATAACTTTTTAAATTATATATTAACAATAATGGTAGCTGTTGATTTTATTTTAGTTAAAAAGATTGGCTTAATAGTACATACATGGTGTTCCAAAGGTCATGCAACCCAGAATACTTACATGTAAAGAACCATCGATTAAAATGCCCTACTTTAACAATGTATTGTTTGCAGAGTTAGAGAATATGTTTGAATATGTTGACCTAGAATATTTAAATTAGCACAGATAAACTAATCTATGGTTCTCTAAATGTATGTATTATTATTCAATAAAATTCTGGGTTGTGTGACTTTAGGAACACCCTGTACTTTGCATACATGTTATGATTTTTATTATGAAATATGCAAATAACTAATTCTAGCATCATACAGTAAATTATATAATTTACATTTCTTAAGAATCATGTTTACTTGTGACTGCACAAATTTGAATTCTTTTGACTGGAATTTTTTTTCCCTTCATCTTGCTATTTAATTTATGATCGATTATGGTATAAAAACTGCTCTGTGTGTTATTAATGTTTAGCTTTATATAAACATTGTTGTATCAAATAAAATAATTTTGTTTTTATTTATTTTTCTATATAAAGGTATTTAGATAGTGCTTAATAAAGCAAATAAATTGTTTTTCGTGGAATTAAATGATTACTATATACAATCATTACAGTATGTATATTTTGCTAATTGTACACAATGAAAATCATTAGAAACTTAATTTAAAAGAGTGCTGTGTTAGTATTATAAGCCAACAGAATCAACCATATATGTATCGATGTAATACATCCAGCTGTAAAATAGGTAATATATAAAATGACAATCCATAATAATTCATATTAGTTTGCTCAGTCATCTAAATTATATTTTATATTTACTACATATTACTAATTTAATAATTAATAATAATAAATTTACTGTATTAGTTATGATACAATTTTTCTACTTTTGTTTTTTTGCTGGATGTTAATACATGTTTTCCTGGCTAAAAATATAACAAAATATATGGCTTTTATATTTGAAGGTGTTTATTATGTAATTCATGCTTGTTTCATGTTTTATGTATTACTAACACTTTTCTTTTCAGATATAGATTACACATTTTGCTGTTTGGAAAAACGATTTTATCCATGAAGTCAATCTGAAATGTTTAAAATAGAGTCGTATATTGGCCCTTTACTTCTCGGATATTTAAGCAAATATGTAAAACTGCGTCAAGAAGACTTCCAACTTTCTCTCTGGGGTGGAGATGCTGTTTTTCATCATGTCAAACTTCAGTACGACATCCTTGAAGATCTCATTCCCCTTCCTCTTGGCTTCAAGTCGGGTCAGGTCTATGAATTACGTCTCCATGTCCCCTGGACTAAACTGGGTTCAGAAAGTGTTGTCATCACACTCAACACTGTGGAGTGCGTGCTTTGTCTTAAAGCTCCAAATGACACCACCATCAGCGATACAGTTAGTGATTGTCCGTCTGTCGATAATAGAGCTAGCAGTCCACGACAAATCAAATCACCCTCTCGTTCAAAGCGCTCACCAACTGGAGAGACCGATGTTCCACCCAGTTATCTACAAAGCTATCTCAATCGTATTATTAACAATATTCACATTGTTGTTAACAATTTGATTCTAAAGTTTGTCGAGGATGATATTGTAGTCTCCATGAATGTAAAGTCCTTTGAAATTTTTAGCACTGATGCTGACTGGATGAAGTCGTTTGTTGAAGTGTCACAACCGACTCTTCGACTTCACAAGGTTATTTCCGTAACGGATATGACCGTCTGTCTAGACAAGATGAATGCCAGTGGCCACATTGACACTTACCAGCATCCGGTTCTTTACCGATGTGGTCTCAGCTGTCGTATTCAACTGCAGTTCAGTAACCTCTACGCTACTTCTCCAAATATAATGAAGATGCATTTTCATATCAGCAAGTTGGAGGTGTCTCTCACAGATTCTCAACTTCCCATGGTGTCCCGCTTGTTAGAATTGACTCTGGCTCTCTACTATGGTACTCTCGATTTGTCAACTATTGCACCGATTGATTCTTCTAAAAGCAAAAGTAACAGTGAAAGTGGTAGTGTTGCAGCCAACATTCAAGAGGGAGAGAATAACAAATTGAACAAAAATATGTCCGATCAGGAGTCTGACAAAGGCCAGATTGATTTAACAAACAATCCGTCTATAAATAATCAAGGCTGGGTTTCCTGGGCCTGGTCTTATGTTCCACAAATGGTCGATGATGAAGAGAAAGATGGAGAATCTAGGGATTTGAAAGACGTTGCAGTATCAACAAAAGTTCAGCCGTTGTTCTTCATGTTTGGCATATTCGTTGAGAAGGCTACTCTGGAGTTCAAGGTAATAAGTAATAGTTAGTGATATTTATTAAAAATGAAAGTAATTCACTTTTGTTAAAATACTGAATTGAGATTAATAGTTTAAATATATTATATTGCTAATATTCGTCTCTAAATTCAGTTTTGTTATATATAAGTTAGTAATTATCTATGATTTTAAAATACTAGTCTATTATTTAGACTCAAAATTGTAATGAAAATTCCATAATCGACTTTTTACAAAAGGATTTTCTTAATAATTGTAATTAACCGAACTACTGTTGAGATTTTTCTCTTTTGCATTATATTATATTATTTATTTTGAAACAAACAGTATTAAATGCTATTCTATATACAATTATGTATGAAGTAGTGACTAAAAATGGTGCACAAAATATTTGTCACGTATATAGATAAACGTTTAGGTACAACATTACGGGGTAAATTGCTCTTGTATCCAGTAATTTTTTGACGAAGTCATACAAAATATATTTATATACCCACTTAAAGCTTCTTGCCTTATGTCTAGTTTTTATTATATGTAATACGAATTTAGAATTTACACGCATTTAATATTCATCAAAGCTTATGTTATTATATATTTCGTGTCTATATTATACCAAGAGAGGCTTTGGATTTAATACAAAAAGACATTTTATACTATCTAAATTTTATGTAGTATTAAATATCTATAAGTTTGGATAGTATAAAATATCAAATTTTAAAGTTCAATCTTTAAAAAATAAAACATGTCTTTTGCAATAGGTAAACTCTAAAGCCCTTATCTTAAATAAAAAATCTTGCAATTACATATAACTGTATATTTATTATATGATATGATCGCATACACACTATAGTAATATAATCGACATGAAAGCGTTATCCAAGTTAACAAACTTTAAAAATATCTTTAGATCAATATTCAGTAAACATTTTGAATTGCAAATATTCTTCTTTTTTGGGTACAGATAGAAAGTAATCTATATTATGTACTTCAAAAATTGATGAAAAACTCCGCTGATAATTTAACAATAGTGGATAAACAGTTTTTGATACATTTACTTAGATATCCGTTTTTGATTATTATATTATATTTACTTGTAGTTAACAACAGAAGGAACGTCAGTAGGCGGGGGACATCGCAGTTATGCTCGTCGCCTGCAGATCAGTCCGGTATGTCGGATGGAGCTGGACGGCATTGGTGTCCACATGTTCTGCCTCGGTGCAACCTTCTTTGCAGCACAGGTGGGCTGTACCAAGGCTATCCTATGCCGTCTGGACCGCTGTACTTGTGGTCATAGTGATACTCCGTCAGGATCAGCTAATGATGAGGTATACATTTATATAAACGTTAATTGTAGCACTACAAAATGTGAAGTTTCGTACCATATTAAGGACATTATTTGCAGACAGTATTCAAAGAGACCACAATTTATTAGAGAACAGGTAATACAAAATAAATATACAATAAGGATCAATATAGTATTAATTCGATGGAATCAGATTGGAAGAATGTCTCTAACTTTGTCTGTGAGATATCGTGATAGCTCTTCAGCATTTTGCAAAACTGTTGCATAATCGAGCAATTGTGGTGGAGTGCAGGTATCATTTGGGTGATGGCAAACATTAATATATTCATCTATGCGCTGTTGTAGAAATTAGATTGTATATAACTAATCTAATATCACTCTAAAAAGTATGTGTCAAAAGATAAAACTTTATTGTTAATAAGGATAGCAGGTTTTTCTTTCTTCTTCTTCTTCTTCTTCTTCTTCTTCCCAAGCATATCCCGCGGTCCCGCGGATAACTGCCGGGCTAGCCGACT
>JAYRBW010138712.1:0-15293 GCA_036023295.1 Invenusta paracnida
AACCTATGTATAATTGTTGCGTGATTATGGTTTGCCTTTGATTAATAGAAAAGTATTAAATATGGGTGTTCCAGTAAATTTTTTCCTTAAATACGATTTAATACTGGTACATAATTCCACGCAATTTTAAATTTGGCGCCACAATCCCGCGCACTTTTAAATTTGAATTTGTCGCAATGAATCCAGCGTATTTATTAATTTGAATTTGGCGCCCACACAATACCACGCACTTTTAAATTTGTAGATGCCCGGGTAGAGATGTCCTGTATGGTAGATGTTGAGCAGGGCTGTACTGTCAAGGTTGTGGATAAATCCAGCGGAAGAAGTTGGTTTTTCGGGCTGGGTTGAGACAGGAGCAGGGTTAGGCAAGTCAAAAAGGTCATTTAAAAAGTGCTCAAACTCGGTATAGTCACTTGCAGTATATTGCATTGTGCGACGAGCGTACGACCGTATACGAACGAAGAGAAAATTAAATGAGAGAAAACAGACGCACGCGTCTCTGATATACTGTTCCAGCCGTCTCATTGGCTGACGCTACTCGATCCTGATTGGTCGAGAGTGGGGGTGGAGTCGTGGCACTCCTTTCATACTACTTTTATATACTATTATTTTTCTATAATAATTCAAATAATGGCTTTTGAGACTAAATGCTTTTATTAATTCAATAAATATAGTGCAATGCAAATCGTAAATAATATTAGATATTATGTATATATACATATAAGTTTTCAAAACAAAAACAACATCGTCACAAAAATAAAAACCAAGAAGCAAGCTCAAAGACAAGATGTTAAATAATGCTGACGATACGTTATACATAGTTCAACCATTTTTGAAGTACATATGAGAGGTACCAAAGAATTATGTTTTAATGTTGGTTAATAAATCCATATATCTATCAATATGTACGATATAATCACTAGTTTATCGTTTCTCATAGTTTTGTCGGCACTCAGCCATTTGTTTCTGTTTATAATACAACCAGTGGATAAGTAAACGACCTGGAGCACAACAGTAATGCTTTTCTAATACCTACTAATATATTATATTTTAATATTTAATTTTCGAGTATCTATAGTACTGCGTGTATTGTAGTTAAAACCGTGCATTGATTGTTCGTTTTTGACTTACATAATTTCCCTTTACCGGTGCAGAAGAAGAAAGCAGCTGCCAAGAAGACCCCCAGCGTAGAAGTGAAAGGCACACAACGTCAACCTAGTAAAGAAATTTCCAAAGATCGTACGCCTCCTAAACCCACCACAGTGCCGTCGACAGCTCGATCCATGTCCAGCATGGTAGACACCACAGCGGGTGCTTCCTCGATGCCCCGACCTCTCAACCTTGCCGGTGTTGATGGAGGAGACAGCGATGGTGATGACATAGCCGAGGAGCTGGTTATGAGCGGACTAGATTCTCAGCGATCTTCGGCTGCTTCAGGTACCGGGGGACGAAGGCGACTGGCGAGTGGGTCATCGATTCAGGAGGATATTGATGTGGATATGAGTGTCACCAGTACCATTCCGGAGGAGGTGCCCTCAAAAACTAACACTCCTCGGTATATCTAATTACAGCCATACTTAACTGGCTGAACTTGTTTCTAATTTAAAAATAAGCTTTGCACGTTTTATAAAAGGAAAAAACAAAATCCTCTGTACAATTTAGTTTAATTGAAATGTTGATCATTCAGTTTCTATCATGACAGAATTAAAAATCATGGTAGTACTTGGTAGAGATTAGAGGCTTTAGTTTTTAATCTGAAACTTATCTTTCTTTAATTAAACTAAATGTTATGGTATATTCTTGACTTTATTTTATAAATAGTTTATATCTGTTTGTATTGTATTGTAGCGAAATAATACAAAATATTTCTTTTAGCAAAATAATAGTATAAAACTTCGTGCAATAATCAATAAGAGATGAAACTTTTTTATTATGACTTATTGATCTAAGTTTTAAATATAATTTGTATAATATACTTTAAATTATCTATTTATTTATTTCCCCTTTATTTAACATCTTTATTACGGCGTGGGACCAGCTTGGTCCCAAGATAGGCAGACGCTTTATTAGTGATTCATATAGCCGCTGGAGAGAAACCTTTTCCTGTTATAGTCGTAATCTATGTAGAATATTTAATCAATGCTTTATGGCCGTAATGAGGAGGTACTCTTTGAATATGCTATAATTTTTATGTGCAAGAAAACTAACATACCTTTAAAAATTCAAAACAAGTAACATCAATAACTCTGTGACTATTTTATCCCCATTAGGAGTGACGTAACAGGTGACAACGGAAGCGTGACCACAGGAGCAACCACGACAACAGGAAGCTCAGCCTCGTCGCCCCGAAGCTATTCGAAGGACTTCTTCGACAACACGACAGCTTCGGTCTCATCGAGTATCAGTCTGCCAACCAGTAGCCGAACACCCACACCTAAGAAGAAGAAGAGGAAAGAGGGAAGGCGAGAAAAGGAGAGGTCACCAATGCCCGCCAATAAGCAGAGGTTGGGTACCAGTAGTCCCCGGTCCCCGCGTAGAGGGACTGGTGGGGTGGCTTCAGAGGAAGAAGATTCTATGGCAACTCTCTCAGGTGCGGAAATATTGTAGACAAAATATTAATTATACAGACTGTATAAGACAAAAAGGCAGGCTAAATTTTGTTACTATGTTTGCCATAAAAATACATTTTATACAATAATATTATTTGTAGTCTGTTTATTTAGCCAATTTAAATTATTGGGTTAAATTTTATGTCAAAAATGTCAAACATTGGTATACACAAATTAATATGCAGGTTTTTTTAAATTATTGTATGGTTCACTCATCAGTGGCATCCATTACTTCGAATTCTACAGAAATCGTACCTCGATTTCCGTAAAAATTTATATTTTATCATACTAAGACAAGAAAAAATAACACTAAGCTTTTCTATAAAGAAATGTGTAGCTCTTTGCATTCCTTGCTGAAAAACCAAAAATATTTCAACAATATCGTTGTTTGGTTACAACAAAAAGCAAACACTTCTTTGCTTTTGTAAAACATTAGTTCTTCATCAGAAAAATTTACTGTCCGACCTTGACTGTGTCTTTGATTTTTTTAAGAATTTTCACTTATTTACTTCATGAATATTAATCAATTAAAAAGTAATTTTGGTTGTTAGCGGTCGAATTCATTTAGTTAATATATGTTTCATTATTAAACATCGTTTCTTATGACGCACCCTGTGCAGTTACTTCTTACCCAGATTTTATTATTTAGTTTTTTGTTATTTTTAATAATATTATTATTATTATACAACTAACAACTTTTTTCTAATTAATTACTGTAAAGATATGACGACTTTATGCACCGGTGATATAATTATATAAATGCGACGAAATTGTTTTCTGTGTATTTTACTATAAACAAATCCATCACAATGTAGCTCAAGTTTTTTAGATACATTTGTTTTTTATATTATATTATTATATTTTTATGAATAGATCATGATTTTTTTTAGCCTTAATGTTTCGTACATATAACAATTTGCTGCACAATGATTTCGCCTAAGTTATTTTTATTCGTAGTTATATTGTTTCTATAATTTATATGTAAAATTTTTGAGAGTCTTGTTTCACTTATACTGATTTTATGACTAATCTTAAATAGGTATACATTCAGTAGCAATAACAATTTTTAAAAGTAAACTATGTATTTTAAATGATAATTAATTGATGTTTTAAAAAAGGAAGGAATATTAAACAACAACAACATATTATTCATATTAAATATATATTTTAGACTTTAATTAATATTTAATTATAATCCGGTATTGTATAGTGTCAATGATAGGAGCTTTGGAACATAGAGCGCACTTATTATGAATATCATTGAATAGGGCAATAGTTTTTTAAAAGGTTTAGGTTGACGCTTCCATATTATAGTAAGTACCTTTCGAATATTGGTGCTATGCATTTCTTTCTAAATGTGTTTTTACCTGTCTACAGATTTAACCTAGTATCAGTCTCGACTACTTTGATTCTTGACAATGACATTTAAATAGTAGATCAACTTACTTCATTAATTACTGTATTTAATTAATATTTTCATATTAATATAATATTTTGTCCAGTGACCTAATCTATAAGTAGATATTTCAGTCTTTAAATCTCAAATACCCCAACCTAAAGTGCTACAATTGACTGTTTCTGCTACATTTTTGTTACATTTTTTAAAGAGTTAATCCTATTTTATAAAAATATTTATGTCTTTTATAATCTTGTCGTTCATTCATTTGTTTTGAGATAATCTTTTAAGGTGCTGTCATCCTAAATTGCTTAAACATACCTATCTATTATGTGAGCAAGATAAAATAAGTAAGTAATTATATGAATTTTATGCCCCGTCAATTTGTATGTACATACTATACTTTTGTCGCATGTGAAGTATAGTAGTAAGTTGTTAGTCAGTCATTATAATACATCTTATATTCTTATACAGATCTTAATGTAAATTGTAAAGAAATGGTAAATTGCATGTTAGTGATACGCGAATTAAACTACGATTCTGCTAGGAATCTACTCTTGACTCCATGTCTATCGGTCACCATCTCAAAGATATTTTTCATTATATTCGTGTGTGACACCCTGTACATATTCAGTGTTGCTCATGTTTACTATTTTAAGTGATATAATATTCTCTAATGTGTTTCATCATCATCTATCACACATGTTTCATTCAGAAACCTTCTCGGACGTGAGTGAGATGGAGACTCGGGTACGCGCGCTGAAATCGGAACTGAATCGTCGGAAAGATGTGGCCGCCGAACTCAAGAAGCGCAAAGCTCGGGTGAAGTGTGACCGCCTCAAGAAGAGTGAAACGGCGCTCAATACCCATATTGAGGTGAGTGATATCATCTTGTGTCGTCAGTGTCATGGATTACATACATACATACTTAAATAGAATACCGAGAAAGTGTGAGAGTGACTAGTGACACACGCGAATGGCACACTCACATACCATACTATACCATACCAACTATACAATACAGTACAGTTTAATTGAACATTGCATTCATTCACTTGTGAGTGAGTCCCTGTACGATAGTAAAATGTATATTAACCGTAGCTCTATCTAGTTGACACATTCAGTAGACATAGTACTGTATATGTAGTTACCTACTGTAGCAAGCCAATGTTCATTGTCGTTATTTGTGTATTTTGTGTGCCCTCCACGATTGTATCAGGCAGCTAATAAGTTTTCTTTTTTCACCCACCGATGTACCCCTTCCCTGTCAAATGACAGATGTACGACAAGTATATTGCTGATCTTGAGGTAGATCTCAAACGCGAGGAGACCAACATCTCTTCGATGGAGTTGGATGCGCCACCCTCGCCATATTCTCGGCCTCAGATCAAAGCCCCCAAGGCTGCCACCCAAGGAACAGCGACCACCACCGTAATAAAAACTGTTGTCAAGGACGACCCGACGTTAGTGGCACCAGGACCAAGTGACCGGAGTGAAGAGGCTGCCTACACAACTGACTTTACGGTCAGCGACTCGAAACAGCAGGCGCCGACGACTGACGATAGTATCAGTATTGCTATCAGTGCTGGTGGGACGACAACTCTAACAGCTGCTGCAGGAGGGGTGAAAGAGATCACCAAGGAGGCAATGAAGGAGGACGACGCTTTGACGAGTATCGCCACGGAATTTGATGATGAGGATAGCAGTCGGGCTACTCCAAGAACTCCCAGGTAAATCGATCGCCTCTTTCAATTTGTCAGCAATATATATCATTTTTATTTATTACATGGCTCGTACAATTCCCATTGTTTAATCTTCCATCAAAAAGCCTTGTATGTCACTGCCATTTATCAAGCTTTTACAACGTTGTTTAAACTACATTTTGAAGTGTAAACATCAACGATAAGCATCCATAACGCATAGTTTATAGTGTGCTATGATCTATTTAAGTGTATTATATGAAGGCAAAACAAACAGAGATTTTGACCATAGAAATAATTAATATATTAGATTCTATTTAAAACATAGAAATATAATTAAACATTTACAATTAATTAATTATTTATAATCTATGATTTACAATAATATAACATTTTAATTTCTATGTTTACTCTTATATTATTTACATATTATCGAGATTAACTAAAATAAATCAACAACAATTAACAAATTATTTATTTCACAAAAGCATTATGATGTTTGATAGATTTTGACGTAGCAGCTGTAAAAATTGAAAGTAGGTGGCTTCGGTGCTTCTTTTGCTTCTGGTTGAGAAATTTTCGTTTGAGCGGCAGTACCACCTGTGCAATCAATGAGAGCGGTTGCATCTCTTATTTGCCAAGATTCAATACGTTTATACGAACGTACTCCGTCCGTACTTCTTTGACCTGTCATTTCCATGATTAGCTACTCGTCCACTTTATTTTGATACAGCCTTGACTGGATGCTAGCGTTGCTTTCAAACTGTGATTTGTTTTATTGCCTTCAACACCAACTTTCAAGCACATGGTTTTCCCCATTTTTTGTAAGGTATTGACACCTATAACACACGAAGTATACCAATACTATTCAGAGTTAGATGCTTGAATAGATTTTTTGGCTTGCAAGTAAAAGGCATTTGGTAACATAGATCGATGATTTAAATACATTTCATAAAGTGCAATGTGGCATTTTTCTTTGGGTAAATCGGTATTTTCGAAAAATCTCTTGATTTTTGGATTCAGTTTGCGCTGTTTCATCCCACCTTGCAGTGTTTTGTTTCCCTTTTCTTTGTATGTTTGACACTTTATTCCATCTACAGTTTCAATGGAAAATTGGTCTACCGTTATATATTCATGATGTTTTTTACCCCCTCTTATTCCGAAATGAATTCCGTTCAAGTAAAATAAAGTTTGAACTAATTTATCGGGTGTCAAATTTTCAAGGTCCCGCTTTTTCTATAATAATTGCTCGTCGGTGTTGATGACGTCAACTTATTTTCTATGCAATCCAACATTGTTTTTCACTGAAAGTTTCATAGTTTTGTCGAAAGACTGTTTGAAAGGAGAAAAAACGATAGAAAACGTTATGCAGATAAAAATGAGCTTGCAAACCAGCTATCAGCTATTAGGGATACCAGAGAGCTCTGTGGATAGCGTGAAGAATCCATCTTTCTAACCTTGTGCACAAATTTAGAAAACCAGTAATTTATTTAGTCTATGGTGTAGGTAATTAATTCCTTACAACTCCTTGGTCTTGGTGGGAGTCCAAAATGTTAGTCAACATTCTACGATGGTTGCACTATTCGTCATAAAGATTTTTTGCCCGTTTATTTCTACGCTAAGTATTTTCCGGAGTTACAGTAGTGTTTAGTTTTAAAATGTCTTCGTCTCTCAGTGGTGAAGCAATTCTTGCGTTGCTGTTACTGCCACTGGTACCAGGCACACCACCTCAGACTTATATTTAATGAGAGATGGAGTTTCATTTGGAACACTAAACAAATCATCTAAAAATTAGCTATCTGAATCTATATCAACGTTAGTGTTTGCAATTATTGGATCTTCATCTTCACATATATTTTTAAATTTGTGATAACGTCAAACCAGAAATCAGTCGGTTGGGAAATTCATTAAAATCTAACATCGGCCAACTGTCTGCCATACTTAAATATAAATAAACATATAACGTATCTACAAACAATAAAATAAAAATAATGATTTATTTTAATATGCTAATATATTGATCGCCATATTTAAACTTCCGTGTGTTATATTCATAATACAGAAACTCAAAAATGACGCATAGATATTTTTAATATATTTTCTATACGTTATAAATTATATGAATGATATTTGAAAGCACCATCGTTTGTTATTCGGTAAAGCTTTCAAATATCATTCGATATCCTATACATAACGCACTATAAGCCATTCAATAACTATTACTTAACTGCTTTCAAACCTATGATTATTATTATCTAAAAAAATCGTTATTTATTTTTGATTTTAAATTATGAAAGATTTTGTGTAAAATTCGAATCATTGATTGTTAATAGGACAATATTGTAGTTTACAAAGCATTGCTATCATTAAAAGTTCTTAGAAAAACATAGTAAGACTACATAAAACAGTTTTTTAATAATATATAATTATGAAATATTTGTAATTATTAATTATTCGTAATAATATGTAATACTCGTTAATTATTTGTAATAATTACTCGTTGTTTTTTATAATAATTAATGTAGTTTTATTGTTAATAATGAAATTGTGACTGTATAATGTAGCTCGTTTAAATGCACAATAATATTGATGAGGTTTGATTACAGATACCTAAAAATAATTAAATTTGAGAAATTAATAATAATTTCTGCAAACTTAAATTGGTACATAGTATTCTTCTTAATATTTTTAAGTTTTAACCTGTTTAACTTTAAAATCAGGTTTCTCGTGCTAATGCATTTAGAACTATACGTTATTAAAGCCCTAAAAGTGTTATTAAAGTATCGATATATTGATTTTACGACACATTTATGAAGGTTCACATGAAATATTATCTATATCTATTGTATTGTATTATTATTATTGATCAGTAAATCTATTATTATTATGGAAATCTTTAGAGTAAGAGGGCAGAAAAGAGCTTAAAGTAGGGGTTCTTCGATTTAATATCGCATAATACATCTCAAGAATATGCACTATCTTCTTGCTTGCAACACTCATTCGTCCTGGGTAATACCTTTCATTTTAAAACTACTTAAGCAATGTATTACAATCTTCATAATAAATATGTAAAAACAGACTGTGATTGTGGCGGCATTGGAGGTGGTACAGAGGACTGGAAGGTTACTGAAATACTTTATTTTACTAAATGTGTTATTATATCGTAATTGAAGTGAACTAATAAATCGCTCAGATTTCATCACTATTATTCACTTGTTTGACTATAAATACTGAAATCTGAGATAGACTTTCTATAGCCTACTTGTATATGATTAAATTGTACCCTCTCTATACAAGTAAATCTACTATGTATACATAACTACATACAGCACTGTTATATTATTCTATGTAAGCAATGAAGAACTTAACTTCAATCAGACTACAACCTTTTTCTTTCCAGATCATATACTAATATGAACTTTAAGTTTGAGCTCGTACAACCTGACTTATACAATGATATTCCTTTCATAAATTTCATAAATAATATCAGAGATTAGGTGGTATTATCCAAACAAAGCTTTTAATGTTAATGATATGTAAAATGACCTTTGCAAGGAAATTTAGCGCGGGTTCCTGCCTTGCAAATATCTGTAAATGCTAAAATGGTAAAATGTTAGTATTTAATTAAATTCATACCAATCTTAAATTAAATTTATCAAAATATTATTATCATCGAATTATGAATAAATACTTTATAAATATTAAATTACCATTTATCACTTGCATTTTAACGATAATTATTTAAAATTCATTTATTTAATTTTGAAAGAGTCAGTTTAATAAAGGAATTATGTCATAAGTACTAAATAAGTAATAAAAGCCGAAAAACAAAATCTAATGACAGCACTCTCTGTGTAAATTATGGTTGTATAAACATATGCTACATTTTATTTCCTTTTGTTTTCATCATCAACTCAATTCACTAACTAAACATAATAGGGGAAATTTAAAAAGCTATTTGAACACAAGAAATTGAAACATTTTGCTGGGCTTTCTAAACTTGTGAAAATGTTTTTATTAACCAATATTCAATGTTTTATCATATTTTGATGTCACATAATTTCAAAAAATTTACTAAATTTCTATAAAAAAAAGATTTTTAATAAAAATAATAATTAAGTTTGTCGAATTTATAACTACAAGCGTGAAGCTTCATGTAAACTGAATATTATTTTTTAACAAAGATTATTATAGGCATCATAATATTATATTGTATCTATTTATTTTATTACTTTCAATTAAAACTCTTAGTTGTAATCGTTTAAAAACTATAATTAAAAGTTTCAAGACGAACAAAGGAAATATATTTTCCTTTGATTTCCGTTTACCATGTTTACATTGTAACTAATTATTGTAGTTCATACTTATCGTATATCTTCCAGAGGTTCCAAGCGTCTGACATTCTCCGAGATCAACGAAGAATACTCGGCAAGTGATCGCGACTCCCCGAGTGATCGCAGTGAGAAAGTGAACGGGGAAAAAAAGAGAAAGACTCGGTCCCAACAACCTAGGGGCTCTGTGGACCAAAAGCAACAAACTGTGGGCTCGTCTGAGAGCAAATCCGATGATGACAATGAGCTTCGTATTATCAAACTTGACCTCAACAAGGTGTTTACCAGTCTACTCTTAACTACTTTGAGCATTTAATATGTTATAGATTATATCATTAATTGACCCTATTATACATATAAAAAGTAGTTTAAATTAAAGTGTCAACTTTTTTTACGACTTTATTATAACTAAATATTATATTGTGGATATTACCCAATATACTCAATTAGTAGTTATTAATTATTACAATAATGGAAGACAGTAGAAAATCAACAATTCAGAATATATAGTAGTGTTGTATTTGATGTTGAATATTCGTACTAATTAATAGGGCTGCTGTATTTTTTTAGTTATTGCATTATTTAATCCAGTAATTTTAATTGATCATTGAATAAAATATCATATTTAGATATAAAGAGTTTAAATATCAGGTATACTTTTATCGTTGAAAAAGAAAATTTGTGAAAAGTTTTTTAAATCTTCTAATTCATCTCACTTCAAATATTATTGCTATTCAAAATGTATATATTGAAAAATAGCTTCTCCAACTATTAACTTCATTTGTTATATGTACATGTGTAACATAATTAAGTAACCTGACACTTACATAGAAAATGCATACGGATGACCTAACTTTCACCGACAAAATTCACTCGTCAGATAAAGCAGTAATAAATTTTTACGGACATCTTAACCTCCACAGCTCTATTTTCTATTATGTTGCAAACCGCAAATTATTATCAAAAGAGAGGTCAATCTGTCAGGAGTCTATGTTTGGACAGGTTTATAGGTGCTTAATTTTTCCATGAAACATTTAATGCTGAAAATTACCTTGCCTGTTGTGCCGCACTTAATAGAGAAAGACGCTGGTCTCTATTCTCAAAGATATTTTCTATTCAGCCCCATTACGAAATTAGTATGTGGAACTGGCTGGATAATCACTTTCCTGTCAAGTGGATTGGAAGAACAGGCCCAATAGACTCAATCTCCGGATCAGCCTGTACTAAACTTTTTTTCTATGGAGTGCACTTGAGGGAAAAGTCTATGGAAGAAATTTACACAATATTGAAGATCTAAAAATCACAGCCACTGAAAAAATCAATTGCCATCTCCTCAAATTTATATATTACATTTTTATTGCATTACATTTAATTTAAATTTCATTAAATTACTTTTTATGTTTGCAGTACGCTTGATATAATACTAAGTTTGTCATTAACGTCAAAAGTCATACATAAAAAAGTAATTTTAGAATTGCAATTTCTTTATATATAATTATCTGGTTACTTCTGTTATCGTATATTCTATGAAATTAATGCAGTAGTTTTGTTACGTTTTGTACAGTTCTTCTAGTTCTAAACACTGTATACACACACGAACATTATATAAATACAATGGTATAGAGAAAATATTATTATCTTAAGCAAATAAACTGCGGGACAGCAATACGTTGTAGAGGAAGAACAGCTGTTTTAATCATTCGTGTGTTCTGCTGATTTCAGGTAGTGGAGCCGGTGGCGGTACCTGTTCCCGTCACTCCAGAGGTTAAAGTCAAGCCTGCAACCAGCAAGCGACTGGAAGATGGTCCCCGTCTGCCAGGCGAAGAGGAAAAGCCATCAGAGGACAAGATCCCACTGAGTGCGCGCACGATTCACTCGGAGATGTCCGACATTCCTGAAGATCTGCCCTCTTCCATCTCAGAGGAGAACATGGATGGCAGCGAACAGAAGCAGAAGCGACCCGATTCACGCAGTTCGATGGACACTGATGTGCAGTACTCGGAGGAGTTTTCTGACAATAGTGAGGACCAACAGCCGCGCCTATTACCTGGTGAGGAAACAGAGGAAAAGGACAAGAGTGATGTGCCGATCAGTTACGAGCCAACGATTGAGGAGAACGTCGATAAAAGGTCAAGATCGACTTCGTCTTCATCGTCCTCTTCAGAGACTGTGACGAAGACGAGTGGCGATTCGTCGACAAGCACTACCGAACAGACGACATCCACAGCCTCCAAGGAAAAGGAGGGTGTGTCAGAGGGAACTGTGGACCGGATCACTGACTCTCTCTTTCAGAATAATTTACAGGATAGTCTTGCTTTCACGCTGGGAATCGCTGGCCAGGAAAAGAAGACTCTCACCGCTGCTGCATCGCCTACACAAGTAACAAAGCCATTGGCCACGGAAGAGTTGCTTAAAGATGCTATCGCGGCGACACTGGAGATTCGCCGGCAGAAGACTGCTGGCCGCCTTGTAAGTGGTGATGACGTGGCTGAGGGTGGCCAGATTGCCGCCAAGGACAGCTTCATGCGATCGGCAACTGCTGACGAACGGCGTCCAACTCCAGCGGAGAAGGGGAAGAAGGAACAGGCGGAGAAGGCGGCCTCCAAGTTGGGAGGGGTCGGACTGAAGCCCTCCAATACTACTGCTGCTGGAACCTCGCCGTCGTTGTCAGGGGATACGAGTGTCGGAGTGTCCTTAACAACTGCTCTGGGAACCACGGCAGCGCGGCGTGGCGGTCCAGTCCAGGATCGGAGGAAGAAATTGCCTTCAGCTACTGCCAGTGGTGATGAGAAGGAAGAGAAGAAAAAGACTGGGACAGCGGAAGAGGAGGAAGAGAGTGGAACTAGCTCCTCTGAGGAGACTGACGATGAAGAAGGCGACAGTGACGAGAGCGAAGATGCAGAGGAGGGGGAATTGGAAGGGGTGGAGGAGGAATCTAGAGATTTACAAGCGGTAGATATCGATCTGTCGGCAGTGAAGGACCAGTTGGCCCAGTTGATAGGACATGATGTGGCGTCTGTGCAGACGTTGGTGGGAGCTACAGTGGAGAATGCCTGGCGAGAGAGAGCGGAAAATGGGCTTCGTCCCTGGCTTGGACTGGAAAAGATGCAAAAAGAACCACCCCTGGAGATTGTGCGACCGGAAATTGATGAGGACCAGTCTGGTATGTCGTGGTGATATTTGTTTTGCGTATTGCTCTTTTCACTTGTCTGTTATCTTGTAATAAAGTTTAGTCTCCAGTTTTCACTAAATAACTCTATTGATAGGATTGTGAGAATCTTCATAGGTTTAGATGGTTAAATTATTATTATTATCCTAGACGATTTAAATAAATTTTCGATTAACCTTTACATATGAGTACATTACTTTGTTCTGCATTCAACCCTTGGGCCTAGTAGTTTGATATCTATCTCAAACGATATCTGATACATCATACTGTGTAAAATATATCTATTTACAAATGATAGTGTTATGAAAAGTTATATTTAATATTCAAAATTTATGTTTAATAATAAATATCTTCATTTTAAATCTCAAATATTCTTGATAAATATTATACAAGATTATAATATTTTACTAAAAAGTTTATTAAAATGAAATATTATGCATTCGTAATAGCAATTACATTTATTTATTAAAATAGCTTAACAGTATGTTAAAACATTGCCAATAACTAAAATTATAATTGACTCATTCATTTTTGTAAATTTTAAAATAAGATTGTGTTTATCTGTGATAATTTTATTTTATAGTATAAGTAATTTATGTGATAGTCACTTGTAATAAACATTTCAAATGTTAATGTGGTAACACCAAATATTTTTTACCCTGTCCTATCCATTCTGCACTGGATGATCTAGATATACTGACTGCCCTGTTGTCCTCAAGTGCCCCCCAACGTCACCTGGATCGACGTCTTGTCTATGACCTCACCTGTGACGTCATCCAAGAAGTTTATCAAGGTGAAGAGGCGGCAGTGGAGCCACGGGCACCCTGGTTGCAACCGGAAGTGGCAGTCGCCAGACCAAAGTTCCGATTATGGCGTGGAGCCAGATGGTGAGTTACAACTGAATCTATCGATGGTCCTTGCATACTTTATCAAAAAAGAGGACACGATATTAATTTGTACATTTTTATGTTATAAATTAGAGAAGTAGTTGAGTAGATTAATAATTGTGTAAGAAAAACAAATTTAATAAAAAGATAATATCTTTCCTTTTGTTTTAAATATATTATAATTTTCTAATCTTTTGACATATAACGATTAACAAGCAAGTTTGTTTATTAAGGAAAAAAGTAGTAGATTATATAGCTACCGTATTTTTACTGCGAAAAATGTTACGTTAAGTACCATTTCTCTAAGTAATATTAGCAAATATTTTGTCATGCAATTTTTTTTTTCGTCTACTTCTGGTATCTTTATAAAGTAATATTCTGTTGGATTTGTTAAATAACTGTTTGGTCTTTTTTACATAAAAATTGATACTATATATTGGAATATATATAATATAGTATTTATTTAATTTTAACATTTAGCAGTTTGCTTAATTAATAATGCTTCATAATAATTAATAATAATCATTAATAATAATAATTAACATGCTTCATCATAATATGTTCATAATATAAATAATAAGTATTTGTGTAAATATCTAAAACAACATAATTATATAATATTTAAGAATGCTGCACTTATATCGTAAGTCGTATTTCTGGCTGTTAAAGTATAGAAATCATTTAATTGCTTTTTGCTGAATCTCCTCGTTCTGAATTATTTATTTTTGTAAACACAATCTTTTCGTGTCTTTTAATACTAATGATACATTTTTCTTTACGTGTTAATTACGAGCTCGGTACATTTATTTTCATATTATGGGTGAAATTTTCAATAGGGTTAGGGTTAGAGAAAAAATAATTCAGGAAAATAATTCAGGAAAAAATTATGTCCGGGCCCGATACTTTTTAATAAATTGTTATCAGGACAATTTTTTTCTACTCGAATATAAATTGGGTAATGATTAATTAAGCAGATAAATCCCAGCTTTCTAGTTCCTCTAGGTTTTTTTTATGTAGGTCTAAATGACAATTTTGAGCACTTTTTGCCGTGTCACAACTCGGGGTCTCTCTATTGCAAGGCACAGTTTGGCTACTTAGTTCCATGCTACCTAAGCACATTAGCATTTTTTGTCCAGTAGCACCATATGCTTGATGTTCAAATACCTAAATGTCATTCCAGACTCAAGATTTTGAATAAAAG
>JAYRBW010138723.1:0-15293 GCA_036023295.1 Invenusta paracnida
CCTCCTTGCCCCCCTTCTCTCTCACCCCACCTCCTTCCTTCTCCTCTCTCTTCTCCTTTTCACCCTCCTCCTCCTCCTTTTCGTCATCTCCAGCCCACATCTCCTCATCCAATTGACGATCTGGATCCTCCCCAACATCACCCATCTGATCGTCAAGTTGTTCGTCTTCATCCTGCTCTTCTTCTTTCTTCTCCTCATCTTCGTCCTCATTGTTGTCCTCTGAAAGGAATACAAAAGAAGTCAATTTCAGTCAAGAAAAAGAGCAACAAACTTCAAACCCGTCCAAACCAACCAACCTTGATCTTGAGCATCATGTAATGCACCATCAAAATCTTCGCTCATCTCCACTCCGTGTTCTTCATCTTTCAGTTTGTTATCTTCATCTTTATCCTTCTCCTGTTTCTCCTCTCCTTTTCGCATCGTATCGTCCAACTAATCGATAATGACAGAAGCAAAAATAAAATCGATATTAATGATTAGAAAGAATTCAATGTGTGCTCAGTTATATGTATACTAGACACTAAGCAATTTAGTGTTGCACATTTCGGTATTTCCTAAAAATCACACGTCACAGTGGACTTGTTATATAAGATTTAGAGAAAGCTACATATTATAAAGAGCCCAACTTATACAATAATCCATTCCAATTTTGAAGCAACTTTTATCCAACTTAGTAGGGAACCCGTACTGAAATTGTAGATAATTTTTCTGTTAAATTATATCATTCATAAAATTTAGCCGAATGATTTTTATTTATGTTTGTATCGGTTGTTAAAAAGATTATAAAAATTAAGCTTTTTAGATTTATCAATTTGTCTCAATAATCAAGTTTTCTCCTACCTGATCCTCCGTCTCTATTTGCTCACTGACATCTTTGGTCCCCTCACCAGCCCCCAGGCCACCACTTTCAATGTCCTGGAACTTCTCACCACTCTGTCCCTCCCCGTTGTCACTGTCATCGGGAGTTGGTGGACAGAAGCCACGCTCCAATACTCCCGACATGGCCGCTTCCAAGTCACCCAGTAAGCGATACAGGGAGGCCAGGCAACTTGCCCCCACTCTCAAGATCCAATCAGACAAGGCCATGTAAGTGCGCAGCAGTGGGACAGCACAGCCAATCAAATGCGAGGACCAAGTCAACTGACTTGCGTCGCTATTGGAGGAGAGATCGAGAAGACACGTTGTCAGTTCTTCGCATAAACCGGACGCTTTGCTGACATCAGAGAGATGATTCATGGCCAGAACAGTCGACTCCAATTTTGCACCAATCAGGGCGCTAGTGTCCTCGTTGTCGTGGGCAGCTGCGGTTGTCACGTGACCCAGGAGTGTCTGCATAGCAACGAGAAGATGGTGGACTAGTTGTTCAAGCCGTGTCTCAGGGGTGGACACCAATTGTTCCCCCTGTTCTGTATCAGTTGTGCTCATCGGGTTCTCAATCAGCTGAGTCGCTGATTGGATGATAGATTCAGCCAATGGGAGTCCAGTTAGTTGGCAAGAAGGAGCTAGAAGTACTCGGTATTCGCTAGCAATGGATTCACTCAGCTCGGCAAACTCCCGAAGAGTGGCGATGGTTTCTTTCTCAAGTTGAATATCGCCGCTAAAAAGAGCATTAAAATAATTAATAAATAATAATTCACAGATAGTCAAAACCAATCAATAATCTTAGTCAGCTACTTACGAGGTTTTCAGCAGGCGATTCTGGTCCAAGTTTACCTCCAGTTTTCGACAGAGAGTCTGCAGAGGCTCAGAAAATTTGGCCAACATAGTTGAGGGTCGTGTAAGTGCTTCAGGAACCAGAGATTCCGGCCACGGACTAGCCAATTGGTGATCCTCGACCTCTGTTTCCCTTGATGACGTCACCCGCCAGAAGAGTTGCCATTGGCTGGCCGATTCCCGACATTTGAGTTGGCAGATCTGCAGCCATGACTGAAAGCAGAAGCGTATCAATAAGAGACAGAATGTTTAGCAAAATAGACACAGAACATCAAAATAAACAATACTATTTTATAATGTAAAACAAATTCTCCGAGGTTGTTACGATAACTGACTTACCTGCATATCCTTCATTCGACCAGGGATTACGTCACGGGGACTACAGCTAACTTCTAATTGGTTGACAAAGCCGTCCAATCGGAATGCAGCAGAGGAAATTTGACTCAGATGACTGTGAAGTCGATTGCAGACGGAGAAAAGGTCATCCACAAAGCCCATACAGCGGTCGATATTGTCGATACCCAAATCCTGAAACCGAGAGAAAAGAAAGAAAGCAAACAGTTGGAGCGAGAAAAATCATAGACAGAAGAGTTAAAAGCGAAAGCTCACTGAGGCAGGCTTGCTTCGTGCGGCTGTGAGTTGGGACCGCTTAGCGACACAAACTAGCTGTCTTTGTCGGGCAGTCTCTATGGCAACCGACGTCTCCTTGTGAGGAGAGGTGGCGGTGAAGACGCCCGATTGCACCAGAATGTTGATCATATCATGATGCGAGTGCACGAGACCCCGGCGGTACGACAAGCCCATGGTGGTGAGCTCTTTGAAGAGGTCGGCGAGGAGTTTCCTTCTGCGTTGGTGGATGAGGGCGGCCGATTTCGTGGAGGTGGGGTCCTCGCTCCAGGCCTCATTGACAGCTGTACACCAGTCAGTGGTGAACTCATCCAGCTGTTGGGACCAAAGGGTCAGAGGAAGATCCTCGCCCACTTGATTGGCGAAGCGACAGAACTTGGAGTGCAGGGAAGGCAGGTTGCTGTGATGACAGGGGAGGGGTTCAAATAATCGCATAATTGGAGTCTTTAAATACATCAACAAAAACTATCGCATAAAAATAAGAACTTTGTATGCACCTAAGCTTTTTAAAATTGTATTGCTTATTGCATTCTGATTGGATGAGAGTTTGACAATATGATTACATTTTGTTAACGCGAAGTATAATAATATGTCGTGTTCAACCTGGTTGGCCGTGTTTTTGTCTTTTCATTTCCCATACTCAATTTATACAAGAATTTTATATGATTTATATTGTCTTCACTTTAAAATGTGCATAAAATATCAGTAGTGGCATTCAAATTAAATTAAATTATTCATTTATATAATTTAGTTAGTTGTAGCAGATGCTGTTTAAAAAATATTTATGGCTATTTTTTATCGCTTATATCAGATTTTATCAGTTTAATAATATATTATTACACTTATTATTATTATATTTGCTGCATAATTGATATATATATATATATATATCGATTTCCATCTTTCCGTATATTTTATAAATATTGTTTTTTATCATTGCTATATGTATGTTTAAATCAGCGATATGACTCATGTTTACTACAAATTATTGATATTGAATACACTATAAAATAGTCATCCCTTTCGCTTAATTTAAACTCAGGACATTTATCGATCGATCGATTAGCTCATCTAACTCACCACAAGAGCTGAGGAATGTTGTCTAGCGGTTCTGGTAATTGGGATATTCCTCTCGTGTCCCCTACAACCCGTTCCCACTGCATAGATTGCTCGAGAGATGCGTCCGTGGAAAGGCCCGAGGAAGTCGGTGGCAGCTTGAGGGACGGTCGAACCTGTTGATTGAGCACCGCCTCCCAGGCACGACGCTGCCGAAAGATTGTTTTGTGACACTTTTCCACGGCTGCCCGCACGGCCCAAAACCCGTAGTCGCCCCATCGAACGATTTTCATGAAATCCTGAAATAATGAACCGTTAAAGTATAATAAGGTTAAATATCCATTAATTAATGATTAAGTTATAATATGAGATCAATAAATTGCACTTATTGTCAATCGTACCTTCATCTCTTTCTCAATAGGTCGCTTTTTCTGGGCTAACTCCTCCCGAACTCCTGGTAAGAACTGGATGTAGTAATCAATTATGTTGATCAACAGTTCAAGGCGCCATTCTTTTTCTGACAATAAGAGAAGAGAGAGAACGTGAAATAAATTGGGCACTCTTGTTCTTTTATTTATTATTGCTCGTCACATACTACATGAAACGACTCTATTCTTCAAATATTGTATGCGAACAGACCTTGTGGGGGAATATGATCCGTCTGCACTAGACAGGCCCTGAGAGTGGCCAACATATCCAGTCGGGGCTCGAATTCACCCAAACTGGAGCCCTCTTGGAAGGCGACCAATGCTTCGGCCAGCTCCCTACGTCCTTCGGGGCCCACCTGAGCTGCCGCGTTGAGCAGGAAGATGTCGTGCAAGTGGAACCAGAGCTGGGATACACGGGTGCGAACACGCCAGGTGCAGGTGTCGAGCGTTGCCATCCAGCAGCTGATCAAAGTAGAATGCCGCGTTATATACATGTTTGTTGGCAGAGTAAAGACACTTTTACGAGAGCTACGTTCACTGATAATGTTACAATTATGATCTCGAGAGGGTCTTGGGTCAGTTTTTGTTACACACCCCTTTATATAAAAGCTGAGGGATGAGAGAAAAATAATTTTGAACCTAATCTAGCAATTATATTTCTTACATTAACATGTTTTTCTATCTACTCGTCGAATTTAATTATATACCAATTTCAATAATTAATATTACAATTTTTGACTAAAACAAAGAATGCAGTTTAATATCCAATTTAAAGAAAACAACCATGATACAAGAAATAATAGTTCGATGACCAGAGACCATTAAAAGAAATAACCAGTTACTCATTTTACCTTGACCTACTTTTTTCATAGTTTTGCCTTCACATCAGTAGATTACTAGAAACACTCACCTAAGTTCAATCTTCCGCCATCGGATGAGGATCTGCGAAACCTCCTCAATACTCGTCATAAGGGACACGAAATTTGCCGCATTCTTCTCCCATTCCTGTCAAGTTGAAATCGAGAAAGAGGGAAAACTGTATACTAGAGGCTAGAAGGGCGGAGGGAAGGAGGGAGGAGGGAGGAGGATGGGTTACCTGCATCTCTTTAAGAAGCATCTCTAGTCCAGTGACAAACGTCATCAGGGGCTGCAGTACGTCAAACTTTTCCAGACGTTCAATGAGAACAACGATCTGATGGAGGAACAAAGAGAAGAGAAGAAATGGATGACAACAGGGGATATACGTGGAGAGAAAAAGGAAAATAAGGGAAGATTGAAAGAGAAAGTAGGGGCAGAACTTTATGATAAACAGAAATTTGACGAATTCAAGGGGGTCCATGTTATTAAGATAACAATTTCTGTATAACAGTTTAGTATATGTTTATACATTTAATAAAAAAAAGCAGAATTTAAGCAAAATATGAGCTAAATTAGATACCTGAACACCCAATGAAAAGAAGAAAGGAGTAAAGTAGACGAAACAATAAATATAAAAAGACGAACAATTAAAAAGTCAAGAGTGAATTAAAATAATAGTTCAATAAAGATATCCCTGCTAACAAAAAAGTTATAATATTAGCCAATAGTCAAATAACTTCTCCGGCCTTGTTGGAGAATAGATGTACGGACCTGCAAGAGTGTTGGATTGTCTGGCCAATCAGCTAAAAGAGTCTCCAGTCTGAGTGATAGTGCCGCCAAGGCGGGACGACATGTCACTACCTCCTCACTGGAGGGATCTGTGTAGATGTCAAAGGGGCGCTTCGAGTCAGTCACAGAGCTACTACTTGCTGTCACTCCACTGCTACTGAGTGACGTCATTGCCAGGAGGCCAGGCATGAGGTCACCATCGATACTTGCATCTGATTGGACGGTTGTTTGTATAGAAATGAATAATGTATAATACATTGAACATATAAAAAAAGAAAATTATTCGCAGTAATAAGTAACAAGTGGTTTATTAATTAATTAAACACACTATTAAAGAGTATTATAAATTAAAAACTTTTGTAAATATAAGTTGGGGAAAATATATTTCAAAATGCACCAATAAAGTTTTATAATTACTATAGAAGGTATTTGAATTTG
Organism: Invenusta paracnida; assembly: GCA_036023295.1. Lineage (NCBI taxonomy): Eukaryota > Metazoa > Platyhelminthes > Proseriata > Coelogynoporidae > Invenusta > Invenusta paracnida. The sequence goes on from JAYRBW010138723.1 coordinate 5,910, forward strand.
AGAAAATAATAATTGGTTATTGGCCCCAATGGCACTTCTACAAATTAAAAATTAAATTAAAACAGATAATCAATATTTATATTATCAACAATAAATCTAATATTGAATTATGATGAACATTATATAGATTTATAAATTTAGATTTAAATATAGAGTTATTTATTTATTGTACATATTTATAAATTACTTATAAAATAATTCTGTAGTAATAACGTATATCAATCATTTTAATATATTAATGAGAATAAACTGCTCACACGTAGGTACAACTTATATATTGAAAATAACTTTGATGTACTATAAATTGAAGTAGGCAATACAGTGACATACCCAAGACCACACCAGACTCCTTGAGTATCTGGGAAGCCATTCCAACGCATTCGCAGTGTAGATCTCTCCAAGCTGCGTCAGAATCCTCAGTGACTGTGCCAGATGATGAGAAGAGACGAGTGAGAATGGTGACAAAGTAATGAACTTCACTGTCTGTGAGAGCCAGCTGAATTGAGTCCAACGTTGTTGTCTTTAGATTCTGTAGATCTTCCATCATCTGTTCGTCAATGGAGAAAGAGATTAAAAAAATACAATTTGAGAATATGATTTCATGAAATAGTTTCCTCATTAGAAATAATGTTTTGTACTTTACAGTTACAAAGAAACAACGATACACCAAAACCCACATCTAATTAAAACCACAGCACCAAAGTTAGACCCGAGTTCTCACATTAATTTTGTCTCTCTCCTGGTCCGAGAGTGAAGTCTGGCCCCAAACAGCAGAAAATCGATGCATTCGCCACTTGATCTCCGTCACACCTTCATCTTCCTCTCCGCCATGTTCACCCTCAGTTTTCTCGCCTTCTTGTTGCTTTTGACGTCGACGTACCTTCTCAATGTAGAGGCGTGCTTTGGCCTCCTCAATCTCGGCTCTTTTCTCAGCCTCGGCGCGCCAGAGACTGGCCATTTCATTGGCCACTCGCCAAACAAGACTCTGTGCTGATTGGTTGTTGAGAAATTGGGACCGGTCCAGACAGGCAATCATACGGAGACTCAGTTTGTAGAGGCTGTAATAAAATAAATAGATAAGCTAAAATCTACGTCATGTTTAGTTTCGTAAGTTAAGAGTTTGCTGTGTGCTTACTCTATATGAAGTCGCTGAGATTTGTGCGGCACAAGAGAATAGATGTCAGCGATCGTTTGGCTGGAGAGGAGGTTTGTGGCGAGTTGCAGTAGTGATGGAAGAGGCGAGTGATCGTTGATTGGGTGACGGGGGAATGTACACAAAAGGCGGAGAACCCTGTGAATGCTGATAGACTGTAGGAGAGAAGAGATGAGAGGGGAGTAGAGAAGTAGAGAAAAGAGGAAAAGGAGAGGAAAGACCGTAGATAAGAGAGGAGAAAATATACCACTAGTTTTCAATATAATTTTCATAAGGACAACATTAAAAAATGACTGAATATCATCGAAGAGATAGGAGAGGAATAAAAGCTTTTGTTGGATGCATTATTGTATAATTTTTTTTTAGAAATAACTTCGTTTAATAACACAAGCTAGAAAGTACTTAATAATTATGTACTAAATAGTCATTCAGATAAATTAGAAATATTAAGCAGAAATAAGTGTCGAGCGGAGTATCCAAACAATATTCATAAAATTACAAGGAAAAATATACAATCTTTTTAAAATAAAGAAAGAGTTCGCACCTTTTCCCTCTTATTCAAAGCGAGTTTCACGATGTGCCTCAGTCCAACCATAACCTGAAGAAAGAATCACATACACATATTATAAAATAGAATCCAGAGAACTGTCCAATACTTCCAGCCGACAAATCTTACCCTTGTGACTCCAACTATAAACGGACTAATCAGATCCATGTAAATTGGCTCGTAGGGTGTCAAATCTGCCAACAGCGAGTCGGCGGCGATACACCATCGATCGATAGCCTTCTCGTTGCCCAACAACTCTCTGTTGAGCTGAGATTGGTGCTTGCTGTCAAGGAGACACGACGGGCCGTAACTACGAAGGAATTTAGTGGTGAGCCCGCGGAGATGGAAGTACTGAGGATACGAAATGAGAGGTGCAATTCTATCAGAAATTAACAAAAGTAGAAGCGAATAGACGATAGTGACTCTTGCAATTTTAACATACTGTCAAGGAGATCTAGCTGGCGGAACGCTCATATAAAAATGTAACCCTTTTCATCTTAAGTAAAATATTTACTAAACTAAAGTAAGTTTACATGATCTTAGTAGAAAATAAACGCAAATTTTTCTACTTTTAAACATGGCTTTATTAAGATCAGTTGATTTCCTTTACTATTGACTTAATTCACTGCTAGCTAGGATCAATATTGGATCAATACCTCATTACTGTCGGCTGGTCGATAAGCCACTTTCTGTTGGAGAGTAGCAACCCGTTTCTGACAGTACTGGATCCTCTCAAAAAGAGCAAACAGGTAAGGATGTTGACTGCGGGCGTTCTCGCGTGTGATTGGACAGCCGTTGATGGCCAATGACATTGTGTTACGTAGATTCATCTCGTGTTCCAGTCGATGGAGCTAGAAATGGATAAAAGTAGAGTCGAGCAATGTAACAATTTAGAGATTAAAGAAACTGTAAATGAGATATCCATAAATGCTAGCTGGAAACATAAGAAATATCATCGATTCCCAAAAGAACTTACCTCCTGCAGTGCAGCGTTCAGCTTGACTCGTACTATCTCCTGTGGATCTAGAGAATCCGTGAGAGCAAAGATCTGCATCTGAGCGCAGCCCCACAAGACTGCCAACTTCGATAATCTCTCCTGGTGTATCTCTTGGTTGTGATGAGAAGGGGGGAGGAGCTGGACTAGACTCTCCAAGCAGGGAATCACGGAGGTGAGCGCCTTGAGTAGAGGTGTTGAGGAAGGGAGGAGGGCTGCCCGAACCTCCGGCATACTCTGAGCAGTCATCAAGCTTTGCAGCTCCGGAGAGGCGGGTGGTGAGAGGCTGACCGCTAGAGCTTGCAGTTGCAGTGGTATAAGAAGGTCCAGAATTCTTGTCTCAGTTTCGCTGCATAGGATAGAGGCAGGTATATAGTGACTGGAATGGACACCTCACTCTACTACTGTTAAACATAAATTTCGAATAAGAAAAATCTAAAAGGGTCAAACAAGGACGGAGAAAATTGTGAGGTCGATAACCCTTGTGGCCGAAGTTACGCATTGGTGGTGGCAGGTGTAGTGATGAATGAACATCTAACCATACTACTTCAGCAATCCATACTTGATGTGTCTATTTGCAAGCCAGGTTAATTATAGTTACATTATAAATCTCAGTTAGTATCCTTGTTTTAAAACATTATATCTCAATTTGTAATTTCCTTTATATGAAATAATCCCTAAATTCGTACTTCCTCTATTTCTTCTTTTTTGGCGTTCTAATTGAATATTGGGAGTCAATTATAACTCAGAGAAAATTATAATTCGAAAATAATTCGATTCAGGCTAGTTTTATTGCATATTTGAGACTATTGCTATATTTAAATTAAACATAAGTTGTAATCATTAACAACTGTGAAGTACTTATCTTCTGTTCTTACCATTTACCGAAGCCCTTGCTAGTGACTAAAGGAGTCATGGAAACTAGGAGACGATGCAGCCGGACAATGTGACCTTGTTCCTCATTAAAGTCCCTTAGAGGTGCCCCACAAGTTCTCCTTGATTCTTGGATGTTACTGCCCATGATAGCGGGGTAGCGAAGAACTGTGTCAGTGAGAGATGACACCTCAGTGGCAATACTCGGCTGGAAAAAAATAAGACAATATTCACTTATACTGCTGGCTGAAATTAAAATTGGGATAGTGTTAATGCTAGAAGGAAAACTGCTCTATAAGTACGTACGCAAAATGTAAGAGACAGACTTGCCTGTTTTTATTCTTCAATAAACCGTTTGCATAAAATATATTACTTTTAGGATGAATAATTTCATTTAACAATTTTATCATGACCTGGATCGAATAGTGGCCAAGATTTTGACAAATCTTATAATTTTGTGAAACAAACGTGCTCAAACATATTAAAAAATACAAATTATTACGAAATATATCACAATATAATATAATATCAAGTCTACACATGTCACATACAAAACTATCTAGAGTTTTTATAAAATATTTCCTCTATACTACTGATTAAATGAAAAGTAGTATATAAATAAAAACAGTATTAAATAATACAAAAATTACATATTTAAATCGCTTATTAGAAAACATAATTAATGTACTCGTTTAGATAAAGATATCACTGAAAAAGAACAGTGGCCGCCACCAACCTGGAAGGAATCAAGAGCGTCTTGAGTTCCGCCAAAAGCGGACAATAGCGGATTTTGAAGAGCTCGGAAGAACAATCCATCTCTAGCTGCTAACCAAACCAACAGAGCACGAGTAGAGGCATTATCATCAGCACGATTCTGCGAATGGAGGAGACGAGATGTGGCCCGCGCAAGGCGCCAGAGGTCCGGAGGAACATAGTCCGATGTTATGTGGCATAGAAGAGTAGTGGAAGTTGCATGAGATGATGAGGAGGGAAGCAGGGGAAGAGCCCCGGTGACTAGAGCGCTAGCGAGGATTGTTGCGGGCCAGAGATGCGCTGCAAGTGTGGATGGTTGTTGCCATGGTGGCTTGGTGGCTTGTTCTTCTTCCTGTATCGAGGAAGAGAGAAGAAAAGAAAGAGAAAGTATTACAAATAAAATAAAATATTATATTTAAAAGAGGACAAAAATAACAAAAAAATGAATATTATGATTTAATGGTGATTTTAATGTAGCTGGCTGAACGAACTATTGAATTCAAGAAAGTGAAGTAACTCACCTTGAATTGAAGCACTAAATCAGCAGAACCCTCTCCTCCAGTCAACAATCTCAGAAGCTTGTCAACAGAACACGAGGAAGCGGAGGACAAAAGATGGAAATGCTTCCCCATCTGTCGAGCCAGGGTATCAGGCACGGTTTCCCGACACAACGATCGATCACACAGAAACTTCCACACGACCTCCAGACTTCGAGCCTCCTGTTCATTGGTTGCAGGAATGGGCAGAGGCGATGGGAAGGCCGCCAGCAGTCGCTTCCTTGACACTCCCGGTAGCGGGTTGGACAATTCTAGCTGGCTGTGAAGAGCCGAGAGGAGACTGGTAGCGAGTCTGGCTAAAGGCTGGGGCAATTTCCGGACCACCCAGTCCATTTGCAGGGCGCAGTTGTTCGTGTAGAAGACAGGGGAACCGATAGGGCGTTCCGTGGCGAAGTGTACGAGGCTTGTGACGCGGGCGAGGTTGGCCAGGGTGCTCGCAAGTGAGGAGGGCGGGAGTCTGGCGAGGCTTGAGAGTAGCGAGGCGAGAAGTTTGGTGAGTTGCGAGAGGTGGGGATAGGCTGTGGTGTAGGCGACGGGGATACGACCAGACTGTGTCCATTGGACCAGGGCAGCGGGCGGACGTCGAGGTACTGAGGAGCGAGATATCTTCTGCTGGGGCTGTTTCTTGTTGTGGTCTGCGTCGGTTGCTTGGTGCAGAAATAGGGACTCATGCATGCGAAGTAGGGAACTGAAGGAGCGGGGCACGGGGGGGGGAAGATCTAGAATAGAAGTTGGCATTTCTATAATTCCCCACATCAGAAAGACAAAAGAAGAAAACACTTATAAATCGGCATCTTCAGGCACACTTATATTTCATTTTAATAATTACAAAATACACTAATTAATTATCTAGCCAGACCAAATCTGTTATAGGCGAACTCTAGTCAAATTAAATATCATCAAAAATAGCAGATATCCAACTAAAAAAACAATGCAAATTAAGAAATTTACAGTTAAAAATTAATAGGTTATGTTTATAATGTCATATTAATAGTTTATTAAAATAGTTTGCATACACCTGTTTTGTAAACATACAAAGACGTCAATGATTCACAATGGATGTATTTTATTACTACCATTTAATGATGCCAATACAGCGGTTTAAGTAGTATGTATTAAAAATAATCGACAGAAAACAACAAAAATATTTTTGGTGAAAATATTACAATATCATTTCAGTGAATTAAATAAGTTTCGGCTATGGACATCAGATTATAGTCCACTGAATCCCACCTATCTAGTGTTAGTCAGCTCGGCATATCTCATTTATTCAGATACTATAACCACCAAAAAACAACTTTCACGGCAAGAATAACAAGAAACTGAATTGAAACAAGGATTTTGAACTGTCTTTGTTATACATAATTATATGCGTATAGACTTAGCTGAAATCGCTGCTGATATTATTGAAGATATTGATTGGTTAAGCACTAAGTCATAGCTGAATTTAAGGCAATTTCTGCTACAGAGAGGAAGTTGTAGTGACTCACAGATTACCCGCCGACGAGGTGTCCCGCACAGACGATAACCATCTCGAGTCAAATGGAGCGTCATTACCACTGGCTGGAAGAGCCCGTACAACATCCAACACAGCCAATCCAAAGCTGGCAAGAAGAGGCCACCCCTCCTGGTGTAGCTGGAACTTGGCAGCTCGCATCCCAGCGTCTTGGGGTGTGGCAGAACCGGAGAACATGCGAGCTAGAGTGTGCAGGTGGTCGATGGAGTCATCATTGGCGTGCTGGACGAGGTGCTCGATCACGTGCCATTCTGCCTCGACTCGACTCCCGCTTGGATCACTGGTTAATCGATGACATGGCTGCACTAATCGCAAAAGTGGTGCTAGCGGCATGGTTGTTGTTGTGTCGCCTGCTAACTCGGCTGTGATGAAGTCCCAGGTGCGCTGAAAGCAAATATATTGACCCACCAGTATTATGCATACCTATTTCACAATTAATTACTTCGAATACTATTTCAAAATAAATATACTTAATATCTACTAGTAGTAAAACGTTATTATTCTTTAAATGGAAAATGCACGGAGCGCTAATACTATTAAATTGTAGACTAAATTCTAAAAATTACATTTAATTAAAAATATATACAAATACGCCAATAAAATAAATTCTTACTGGTTAGTATAAAACTGCAAAAGCATACAACAATCGACACCAATTATCGATTTCGAAAAACATATGATAGTGTATTGACATCAGGATCAATAGAACGGAGCTACTTCTAAAACTTATCAACAGTTGAGCACAAAGGGTTTGTTATACTCAATGAATTGCCACTAATCTATGATCGAAAAGTATGTAATACTCGTGTTGCACAACCAGTCACCAAATAAGGTATCAACAGTTTACTATTGTCCCATATTAAAGAATGCAGCGATTTCTATGAAATTGTTCCGATTTTCATGGAAATTCATATTTTTGATAAAGTTATAAATTATTTATTTTTATTTATAATTAACATATTAGTGTACATCATTTGAAGTCTCCGTGTATTTTATATATTTTAAAACACACTTCGGACATATAAACCATATAATATAGTTTCCACGTACATATAAATTAAGATTTCAACCATACGTTTGAATATAAATCTATAAAAAGGTCTGATGGATGCATAAGAATGTATTTGAGAAGTATACAATTTGGCTTGTGTCTGAAAATTAGTTTTAAACTGTATAAAATACCTGGAGACTTCAAATGATGTACAATATGTCAATAAAAATTGATTGTCAATAATATGTAAAAATTATGATTTCATCAAAAATATGAATGTTCACAAAAATCAGAGCAATTTTATAGAAATCGCCGTATTCTTTAATATGGGAAAATAGTAAAATGTTGATATCTCATTTTCTGATTGTTTGCGCAACGCCAACAGTGCAAGAATTACATATTTGCCAACATAGTTTAGTAGCAATTCATTGAACATAGCAAAAAATTAGAGCTAAAATTTAATAATTTTCGAAAATAGCTCCCGTACGCGTCCGGGACTCCAAAAAAACAGAATTACAGGCAAATGACCATTTTCTTTATATTATATTGATAGAAAAATTCACTCCCTGTAACCCAAAACTCACCATATCTCTCAATAATAAGTAGCTATATAAAACCAAATGCCACTCTCAGAATCCACCAATATATTTATTGTGAAAACATTTAAAAAAATGCATATATTATAATAATATGCTTGAAAGGGTAGCAGTTCGTATTTAATTTCCCTTGTATCACATCCCCTATAAAAAGGCCGGGATAAGAGTGAGAAAATCCATTACTATTTCTATCTTTAGTAAATATGACGCTATTAAATTGCGCTCACCTGTCTAGCTATTGGATCGTACTGTCTGTGCAGGAATGCCTGACCAATGATATCTCTTCTCTGGTCTGACGTCAGTCCAGCAACAGCCAACATCCTGCCAGCTGTGAGAAGCGATGAGAGATCAGGAGTGGGGCAGGGAAGGCTGTCGTGACCGCACAGGGCTACCAGCTCGTCTCTAGTGTCCTCATCCAGCCCTGCAGCCGAGAGGAGATATCTCACATCCGAGGTGGAAAGAGGAAGAGAATCAGCAACTAAGGGGGGAAGTATTGTCAGCTCAACTCCGCGGTTCCGCATGGCCCGTGAAAGGTCGCCAACACCAGCTGACTGTCCACAGTCGGGATTCATGGCAAGGAAGATACGAAAGTCTCGATGAGGTGTGATCGTTGCTAGGTCATCCTCGCCTTCCACAAAGCCGCGTTCTGTGAGCACCAACTGACCCCCTGGCTCTAGAAGGCCGTTCAATCGATCCAGAACTGATGGACTAACAAAGAAAGACACTTTATAGTATATATAGATTAAATAATTTCCAAATAATCAGCCTATAGGATTTTTCAGAGAAAATAAAATGGAGTAATAGTGTAGTAATAAAGCTATTTTCAAATTATATAGGATCGTTAATAACAAACTTTATAGAATATAAATGAGAAATATCATTCACCAACATATATGCAAATTTAACAATTTAGATATTTTAATGGATTTATCTGAACAACAAATAGTTTATAATTTTTAAAAGTCGTAAAAATTAGGGATCCACAAACTTAATATAGATTACTATTATTGATTTTAATCTAATTATCTATTTTGTGAAGACTACAACAATTAATTTATATTTTTCTTATTATTCGTACAGCCATAGATGTTGAATAAAATAATAAACTAGATCTGGGGCCTGTAACACGAAACAATTATCCGCGGATATTTATCTGCTCATAAAATAATCGGTAACATGAAGCACTCGTAAATTTACTAGCGTCTAAAATTTATCAGCAAATAAGTTTAGTCGCTGATAAAAATACTAGTCCTAATAATGTAGGATTCTATATGGGAATTCCTAGGTAATTTCGTCACACTAACCAATGAAATCAATTTAAACATCTTGGAGATGTGAACTCGTAAAGACGGTAACAAGAAAATATTTGCTAATAGATTTATTAGCATATTTAGTCTTAAATTC
>JAYRBW010138734.1:0-15290 GCA_036023295.1 Invenusta paracnida
CTTATATCTTTTCATATTTTATCATTGTATGATTAGGCCAGTCGGCGAAATATTAAAATAACTTCTATACCGTAGCAAGTGCTTTTTAATTATTTTTTAATTACTTTTTATTACTTCAATGTGAAAATTGTTACATAATACTTCTTCTGTGTTGCTTTTGTGTTTTTTATTTAAATAGCTAAATACAATATTGACTATAGTAACTGGATTTTTCTGATTTATCGCTTTGCTACTCAACAGAACAAGTTAGAAAAAGCCGCGGCTACTGTCCTGTTTCTGATGGACTACGCGATTCTGCCTACAGACGACATCCTTCTCAATCACACCACGTTTACTTGGTCGGAGCGAATCGTTCCTATTATTGAAAACAGGTAAGACCCTTTATATATTAGACTTTAGTGACTTCCTATTTTTATCGATATTTACTGAATGTTGTGTACGTCATTTGCATTGTTTAGTACATCAACTTACATCAAATGTAAGATAACAGATGTAATTAAAATCGAAAACGCTCAACTTCATAGTATGGACATACGTCACCAAATGATTTAAAATTAATGAAATAATTGCTTTATATTTACAACTCCACACATAGCATTCTTATGTAAACTCTTATGTAAACTCAATACAGGCGTATTAATTGGTTCAAACCCATCTACTTAAACAGCGTTACATAATTTGAAATAGGCAAGAAACAACGAGGATTTTCAAATCATAATAATACTACCTGATTTTAATCTGTCATATTAAAATCTTATAAACACTTTAAAGGCAGAAGTTTATTATAGATTCTATCAGGAAACGTCATTTTCTGATAGCTACCCGAAAAAACGAAATATCACAAGTTTTAGGGGAACATTCCTGTGCTATCAAATATTTAACAAAGCCTTTTTGCTCTAAGTAAAAATACATTCTGTTGACATCAATTTATTTAATCGAATTGTTTTTTTAGAAGCTACTAATCTGGCCAAGTCTTTGGTTATACATATATAACTTACTTTGCTATATATATCTTTGACTGGACATTTCATTCAATTGATTAATTTAGTATAATATACATGTTTACCCTACTAAAACATAAATAACACTTCACATAATAATAGATACCGCAATACCATGTTATTTGTTAAAGTCCAGATTTGCATTAAACTTATGATACATAATACGACTTCATAAAGCGGTTTACCCTTTTTTCTTCCTTTTATGATGAAGCTCTGATATAGGGTATATTTACAGTATTCCGTTAGTATTAAAGTAGTCTCTTTAATTTGTTAATAAAATACTAAAATAAGACATACAATGTTTACAGTAACACCTTTAAAATATTGTAATTTTTTACATACATCTAGCTTTCTTTAGTTTTAAATTTATGAAATCTAATAAAATGTTTCTATTTTTAAAGAACGATCATTTTAATGCTGATTTTTAAAAGTAAATTTATATAGATAATATTTACGGTGATGATACTGCTTATGGATATTATAAAATGCACCTTCGTTCTATAAAAAACCCGTTAAAATGAGACAATTGTGCTAATATAAATGTATACACCTCCCCCTCTCTATCTAAACACTCGACAGCGAAGTAAAACTCCTGCGGGACCACGAAAGAGCCCTGAACCGCCTGTACAAGTGGCAGAAGGACTTTCTGGAACGAATCATGGCTCTCAAACAGACAGTGAAGACCTTCAATCAGCGAAGCCAACTGAACGAGGCGGAGGCGTATCTTCTGGAGCTCAATCAGATTCAAGAACTCATCGATGGTTTCAATGTCGAGGTGATTATTAGATGCACACATACGCGTAATATGTGATATCTTTCAAACATAGGGACTCTTTGAATAAATTGGCTTTATATTTAAACTGTTTATATCTTTGTAGTAATAAATAACTGGATAAACCTTTTATTTATTGTCACGTATGATTTATTTATTACATAAAAAAATCATAATAACTTAATGTGTTTATATAAATAGAAAACTTAAATGTCAGTGATTGCTTGAAGTTTTGGAGAGAGCTTCATTTGTAAGACTGCATCGACCGAATCAAACTATATTTTATTTCTTTTTTATATTGTCTTCTTTTCTCCGTGTCTAGACTTCTTCTGTTTCATTATATTCTCCAATAACTTTAAAAAAATGTATTCATTGGTATTTTTATAAATATGGTTGCTCTATATATGTAACGGTTATCTCTATGTTTGAATATATTTAGACACTGTAAAATAAATGCCAACTGTTTTGTTTCCATATTTAAAATTTAAATAATAAATTTAAATATTTTGACAATTATATAAAGCTATATATATCTTTATATGTTTTGTAATAACTCTATAGGCAATATAATGTAGTCTGCTTCTTTTTCATCACGTCAATTTTATGCGCATGCGAAGAAGTAATCTAAATATAGCTTTATTAGATAAAAGAAATGTGACTAACTTATTTAATCAACTGAATTATTTTTATGACTATGTAGTAGCTTGTATGTTACAGCTTCTTACATTGAACTTAAACATTGGGGTGTGCACTATAAAATACATAATCTATAGCTAATTTTTTAAATTACAATTATAGAGTTTGTACAAATAAATTAGACGCGGTATTATACAAGGCAAGCTACTTTGAAAAATGAAATGTGTCTATTTTTAAGTAAACAATTCATTTACATATATATATTAGACTCTCTCAATGTTCTTTACTTTCGATTCTCATGGGTAATTTGCAGGCAGCAATGCTGTAGATAATTAAAAGCTACTAACAAATGAACATTTTTACTACAATATCAATACGTATATGTGCGGTCAAGTTATTATATATATTATTTATCTTTTCCAAAATCTTTAAAAGGATTAATAAATTAAAATAAATCTAGAAATTTTGAAATGTGGTTAAATGATAAATTATACCGATTTTTAATTGTTATGCACCGACAGAAATCCAAAGTGAATCGTGAGGAGACATTATTGGGTACGGAGACACAGACACCTTACACAGAAATAGAAGATATTCAGACGCTAAAGGAGCCCTATGATCGATTGTGGAAGACTGCGGTCAACTTTCAGACCTCTCATGAGAAGTGGATGAATGGGCCGCTGTTGGCTGTTGATGCGGAGGCAGTGGATGAAGAGGTTTGTGGAAATTGAACTTGTTGCTTGGTCGGTTTCTTATTTCTTTAGTTGGTTAATATATTTTATTCATAAAATAATCAGTTTTTGTGCTGTGATGGATCAGTTCTAACATTTTTTAAATAAATCCAAATATAATCATAACATAATGTATGTAATGATAATGCTACTTTAGTTTTCTACTTATTATTTCATTAGTAGTATGATATATAATAAGTGTATAACTATAATTATACACTTATTTATATAGTACTTAGTTATATTAAAAAATAATTTTATTAAAAGAGAAAGAGATTTTTCAAATTTGGTTGTAAAGCAGCTGATTTTATTCGATGAAATCAATGTTTTTACATTTTAAAATATAAACTTCGTCTCACTTTATTGATAAAATAAGAAATTCAAATGACTTTTTCTAGTGGCTTATGCGATGTGGTGTTAATGTGCATAATTGTTTCAACATTTAAGTTACTATTAACGTTTTTTATGTGTAATATTTCCATCTAATAAATTTCATAGTTTGCCCTTTTTTGTGCTTCGTTCTATAAGTTTAGATTATACTATTACCTCCAAATGGCTTTTGTGATACTTTTTGCATTGAATAATATGAACTCTCAAAAATTATAAAATATTAACACATTATGGTTTAAAACAAAATTACTTTTGATTATTTCACACCGAACTTAAAAAATCCTAAGAAATTAAAATCGTCCGTCACCAAATTAGCTTAGGAATTTAAAATAAGATTTCCGCTTTAAATACTACTTACACATACTACTAATTGTTATATTCCCGTACTACCAGGTGCAGAATATGTGGCGTACGGCTTACCGTCTGACAAAGATGTTTACTCATCCCGATTATAAGGGCTGCATGCGCTGTGCCGCTACAATCAAGGCAAAGTTGGAAAAGTTTAAAATCAACCTTCCGCTTATTCGCGCACTCTGTAATCCCGGACTCAAGCAACGCCATTGGGACCTCATGTCTAAAAAGGTCAGATTATATTCCAGGATACCTTTGTGCTATTTATAAAAGCATTCGCAGAATCCTCGACTCAAAAAGTATATTATTTAAAAATATATCCTTATGAAGTTAACGTTTCAGTTAATCCTGTACTTTCACTACAAAGAAAAATTCACGTATTTATAAATAAATAAGAAACTTTAAACCCATAACGTTAAATTGTTCATATATACTCAAGTTGAAAAATGCCTATGTAGCTTTCCGGCTGAGATAATTGCAAACAATATAAAACAACAGCCAAGTATAACGTTAAATCTCTCATTTCATTTTAGGCAAATCTATTTGTAAATTAGATTTGTTACAAGTATAATAGTCCGCTAATGTAGGTACATATAACGGTATTTTCAGAGAAAACTATAGAGTCAACGCAATAATAATAAGAACAGAGTCAGGGAACAATAATTGAGTCAACGATACTCAAAATCAACAATTATAAAAGAGATTAGAAGACAGTAATACCAGGCACTATAAAGCCTTGAAGATGTATACATAATTTAACTCATGCCATAAACTCCTCTTGTGTTGATAGATTGCACTGGCATGGTGTTTTTACTGGACAACACTAACAACTTTTGTATCCAATGCACATATTAATAATTAATAAATCCTTTTAATTATAAACTCAATTTCAAAAATAACATGTTACTTTATACATTTTTCACTAAATCAATCAATCACTAAGTTTTCACTAAACTGATTATACCAGCTGACCATTCGGATTTTTGTGGTCGAATATTTTTTGTATCTAAATTAATTTATTAGTAGTAGTATACCAAGAAGTATATATATGTATGTATATAGTAGGTACAAGATTGTTACTATAGGCTTAACGGCCAACTTGTAACATTTTGTGACAAGCCAATTTCTCCTTAAAAGCGGGTGTATTTTGTTCTTTTTGCCCTTTTAAAGTTTCTCTTTAACTGGGTCGCATTTAACTACTTCTACCTGACATGAGCATGTGTATTGATTTGGTGATATCTTATTGGCTACTAGTTTACGCATGTGATCGATCGTCCTTCCAGTTCTGCTCTGTGTTTGTTGAACGTGGGTGTAGTCACTGGGTACGTGTGGACCAGATAGTATAGACGTCAATATAAATGAATTTGGTTTTTTAATTAATTACTGTGAGAAAGAAATATGTTTGACGTTTTTACAAGTTGTTCAACCGAAACTGATGTCTTAATTGAAGGTCCATTCTCACGAAATCGCAAAATGATTAATAAAAACCATTACAAAATAAATATTGATAAAAGTAAAAAAAAAGTAGTTTTTTTATTATAAACATATTGAAATTTCATTTTTGATTAAGATTTACAGCAAGCAAAATAGAGTACAGGAAATGTACCATTACATAAGTCAGTGTTACGACCACTATATAGAAACATAATAATATCTATCATGCTAATTTCACCTTTAATAATACGTTTATGCATGGAATTTTTTACAGTTAGTTAGTTACACACTTATTGAAAAGTAGATTTATATAAGTTATTTAAACATTATATATTGTTTTACAATATTTGGTTTAATTAAGTTTTGCAATTTTGATAGGTGTGGTTTAATTTTTATATTCCAAAAGAACAGTTTTATTTATTTTCTAATTGGATTAAACACATTTGATAGTAATTATTATTATCTGTTATTATCTGATATGAAAGTAATTTTAATAAAAATGATCAGTCTGAATCAATACGGACTACAATTAAATTATTTATCTCAATTATTAAAATAGCTATAATATATCGTGAGCATAACTTAAAATATTATGGAAAAATGACATCATATATAATATATAAAATGAGTAATTATGGAGATAAAACGAATGTATTTGATAATAAAATATGCTTTTATATATAATATATTATATAACAACTTAATAATGTGCTCTATGTGAGAGGAAAATTTTAATTGAAATGTAATATGGGTGAATGATTAGCAGAAATCTGAAAATATAACACTTATAAATATCAATAAATTTAAGGGTAAAGTTATATTAAAGTTATTCAAATACACTCTATAAAATGTAACTTGTTATAAAAACTTGTAAACTGTTAACCCCCTGAACAATTGAATTATAGTGTGCGTAACATTAATAATTAAATATTATAATAATTGATATACTCTATAAAATGTCGATTGTAAATTGTTTTCGAGATCCAGTGCGGGATGGAGTTGGAGACGTTATCTGTCGTACTACGTCCGAAAGCAAATATAAAATATTGTATTCTTTTTTCGGCCACTGGAAGCACTTCCCACCTATTATATTCCAAACAGTTTACGCGAAATTCTTTTTCACCAATGCCTGTCACGTGGCCTGGGTATTCTCTTTTGTTGTACAAAATAACGACCCAGTCTGCGAGTTTATATTTGGATAGGTACAGATTCATTGGACTGGGCAGCTGTAAGAAGTTTGGGAATTTGCTTTTCGAGTTTGCCATCTTGTCTATTCCATTCATTACATGTTGGCTAATTTTCACCATCTTTTGTAGCATGTCCTGATACAAGAAACGTCTCATGTGAAGAGAAAACCAGGGCAATAAATGACTGCATGCATTTGCATACACCCTCTCAGCCTTTGGCACTCATAACATCTCCATTTTTGATTGAAGAGTACAAGCCCAAGAATAAAAGAGATAACCATTTGTTATTTTGTGATCCCATCTTTGAAGCGTTGTCTGCCAGACATTTTATCGTGCCCCCGACGCCATCACAGGGACCCTTTCAGTGACCAGCTTCGAAATAAGTCCATATGCAACTTATCTTAAATAATTCGTGGTGTTTTTCCACAAGGTTAACTATTTTAATATTCCTGTATTGTGACGTTGGACTATCAGTCAGATAATGCAGAATCCGAACGTTTGGCATTAATGCTTTTATTGTGGCACAAGTTTCTCAATAAATGCAAATATAGAAAATGAGTTGTGACTCAAATCATCTGATATCGCGACGTAGCTTTTATGTTTCAACTCTCCTTGTTCTTTGTAATGTAGTACAATGGGATACAGGGTATCTTGGTTTTTCACAAAATAAGCACACTTTATTTCTTCATTATGACCGCCAAAATGACGATTTGTGGTAGTAAATAGTTTAGTACCAACTTCAAAACGTGTAATAATTGAAAATAAAACTGCGTTATATAACATAAAACATGATTTATTAAGACAAACTAATAATCGTAAACTTTGTTTGTATAATCAGTTACGCCCACTATAATTTAAATGTTAACTTTCTTATTTTTCTTTACGTAACTAATTGTATTTATTTCTGTATCTTTATTTTTAGTATCTATTCTCTTCACGTTTCATTTAAATCAGTAGTGTAATAAACTATTTATATTGTGTTATTATAAATGAACAATATAGTAAAAAACAAGAAAAATAAAAGAAAAATATAATAAAAACGAATATATTGGAATATTTTTGCACTATACTATTTAATTAAGAAAAAAAGATTTTCTTCTGCCATATTTTATAATAATAAATTATATTAGCGATGCTAAAAACACATAGTGGGTGTAACTATAGTGTATAGTGGGCATAACATTTTTCACAGGGATATACCATAAATAAATCCTATATGTTTTTATTATTATAACAAATATTTGATAATTAATGAAGGTAAAGCGTTTTCTACATTTTACACAATAGTGTTTATTTATAATTAACGAAAACAAAGTGTAACCACAAATGAAAGGCCTAACATACACACTTATTTTATAAGGAGAGAGAGACGCAAAGTAAACAAGAGTGTACATAGTTATAGAACAAACATGTATATTTCAGAGGAAACAAAATGCTTCAAATGCAACTGCCAGGTATTGTAACTGCAAGCATTATTTCGTACTCTCCTGTGCACAGGAAAAATATACATTCAGTACAGGCATGATACTATGTCGCTCTCCAGATCACGAAACTTTCCAGTAGTACGACGTTGAATTAGATGAATAATAACTCTCAACAGTCCACATTTCTACATTATGTAGAGTTAAATAATTTAAAGTTTACTGCATAACACGTATATTAACCCATTAAGCGCAATTCTTATCATATGAGATCACCTATTTGGTCGACAAAATTTTTTATTATTTTTTGCTGATCAAGACGTTTTATTTTGAAGACCTCTTTGCTAACTTATAGAAATTGCAAAAAATATGTAAAAAAATAATATGTCATATACTGGGCAGTCTTTTACATATTTCAAAATATGCATTTTTAGATAGGATTTTTAAAAAATTCGTATATTTATTTCATTGTGCCGCTGTTAATGGGCACTTTATATATGTTTTCTAGATTTCAAGACTATTTCCATATTGTCAAGGTTTTAATTTAAATCAATAACATGTTTGCAATAATAATTAGCAATACATATAGCAATTGCAGAACAATAAACACAACCTTGGAAATACATGTATATATATAAGATATTCCAACGAATTAATGATTTTTCTATAAAATCATTTTTCTAGATTCTCCCCCGAAGAGAAGTCAGGGCTGTTGGTCTGCCTGAATCTTTTGATTTACAGTTAATTTAGCGATTTACGGGCACAGCATGTATAACATATACATGGATCGCTACTTTTATTTACACAAACTTTTATTACCCTCCATGGTTGCAATCTGACGATAGCACTCTTCAAACCAATAGACGTGACATCCCATCTAGGATCACTAGAATAGAATTGCGATGACATCATATGTCCCAAAACGAAACAAAATGGCCCTTTTACTGAGCTTCCATCACACTTCTGAGAAGATGTCAGATAGAGATGACCAGAAGTTAGTCTATAATCATTATGAAATACAGCTCATGGTGATCGTAGCGTCGTGGTGATCAATCGAATAGAAGATTATGCCTGCAAAAACCAATCGTTTTATGCACTTATTTTAATTTTCATGATAAATAATATTGCACTTCTAAATTAATTTTTTGTCATGAAAACAATTGGTTACATATTTGGTAGAAACTTTTTCACGAAGTCAGTATTTTAACAATTAAAAATGAAAAAATAATCCATAGCTAGAACAACTCACCAGTATAAGAGCAACTTTTTGCAATTTGGACTGCAACTATACACCATCCGAAGTACCAATTGTAATATACTTGATTAACCTATATAATACCTAATTGTGACTGTTTCAAGATTCGCATGCACTAGACCATGTAAGAATATGAATATAAATGTCAGTACTACATCGGTGTAACTGTATACGCACGACCAGTGAGTAAATACTGCATGTACAGTGGTAGTGTATGTTTGCTGTACTTTATTGTATCCTATATGGTCAATGCCCTGATATTCTGACCACTATTGTCATGTATTTCTATATGAATTCATGTAGAACCTACACATATTTCAGTCATATACAAACATACATTTTATACATATTAGCATGTGTTTGTACTATACGATACATATCTAATAATAACTATAGCATGTGTTAATTATATTCATCAGTTTTAATATATTATTTTTGTCATTTTATATGTTTTTGTAATGTTTACATATTTAGACATATATCTGGTCGAGATATGAATACTAAAATGTTATCCTAATTGCGTTTAAATGACGTATATTTATATACAGTATATGATTAAATGTGTAATGCATTCAAGCTGATTACAGTGGAAAAGATCTTCATATACATTTTTGTGTTATTAATCACAGAATATATCGGGCTTAAATTAGTTGTAAATACAAATATAAAATATTGCAACAATATATAAAGGCCTATATGATTTTATAATATAGTATACAAGTCATGTTACCAGAACTAAAAGTAAAAAATGGCATCGGTTATGTTCAGTTATTTATAAATTATTTGTTAAAATATCCCTGTGTAGTTACCAAAATCTAGTGAGTCACAACTTTTACAACTTAAACAATCGTGTAATTTTAACGACGGGATTGATCATTTTATCGGAAATAGTTCCTATTTTTTAACATTAACATTTTAACTAACTAAAAACCAACTAACACCTAGACGTTTTGTATAGTACCAGATCGTGAAGTCATTTCAAAGTTCGATTTATTTGCTTGATGCTTGTACCAAACGGTCCAAATTATTATTTTTCGTAAACCTGTAAGTATTACTTTGACAATTTTAATACTAATATACAAACTAATTATCTTCCCGTGCAAATACAAATGTTACAATTCTTTCAAATATGTTCGAAACAATTGATTATTTTGTGTAAATATATTTTCACATTTTAAAAGTAATTTGAAAAACAATATTTTATATTATGTAAATATATTCAATACAGAACAAAAAATAATTACTTCCGTAATACATATGCGATCAAGTGCTTAACTCTCACAAGCAGCCTGAGTGGTCGAGTGGTAGAGCGTTTGCCTACCATTCCGGCGACCCAGGTTCAAACCTGCCTGTAGCTGATGAGATCCAACCAGATCGAAACCGGTCCTGCAGTGGTTTATGCTTGTGAGAAACACATTTATTAAAAAATATAAAGATAGCATATGGCACCCTTTATAATCATTATATTTATGTTATATGTCAAAATACTGTTTTGACATTCAATTTTTCCGAATTGCACCAAAGTGTCGACAACTCTGTAGTAGGTGCAACTGGTCCCTCATTTCAAAATTAATATTACATACAGGCTCCATTTGCCGACAGTAAAGATCGGACCAGTCATATTTCAATGTGCTATTCACTCTTTTACAAATCAGAGTTGTGATAGCTATACTTATATCGGGTTTCAGATGTTTGGTTTTGTGTATAAAGATATTCTATTTAAACTTCATATTATACTCAGATATATTGCTTTATATATCTTGGACTAATTACAAATATTATATATTACAACTGTATTATGAAAAACAACGGCGTATTCGATAAACAAGTATGTGTTGTTAGAGTATATGATTAAAAAAACACAAAATGGCATATTAATTTGACAGAATTTACTTACCTACCTTTTGGTAAGAATTTAATAAGCCCTTTTTATATAATAAGCAATAAATCCTTAATGTGGTACTTGATACAAAATAAATAATATATTACAGAAGAATATTCTTAAGAACATATTATTTTTATTGAAATATGTTTGATTATTTTTACTTAATAATAGTTGTTCATAAATACATATCTAAGTTTTTATGTATATAATCAATAATTATATTGAGTATAGTACTAATTTAAACAATATGATTTTATATTTACTGAGAAATATGGTATATTATATTTAATTTATAAAATGTATAACTTTTTAATATTCCTTAAATTTTGATGTTACCCTTTAGTATGATCTTGATAAATTTTGACTAATTAGTATTTTTTATAATTTCTTTAAACATAGGTAATTATCCTAATTTGACATGTATGTACGTACCCACTATACAATATATACATCTATACGACTTATTTTGTTAGTAAGTTTACGCCTTATGTTGAAATTCGAATCACCATTAATATGCTTTTAGATTCGTGTTATAGATTAATTTCGAAGAATCTATTGACAGCGATTTTCTGATCAAAATCGATGTGTCTGGATTCTAATTAGGTAATTCAATATGGTGCCACACTTATAAATATACTCTAGCTCATAAGCCGATTAGGAAGCCTAGTACCTTTTATTTTACCAACCCTACTTTGTTTGAATCAAGTCAATTTACGAGGCAAGCTGGTGTCTAAAATAAATAAACAGAAACTGAGTGCAGGTCTCCTGCGACTCTCAGTTCAAAGACAACTTTGTCTCCTATACATACCTGCAAAGATTTAGTCTTTGAGTAAACAGGGACTCTTTTAGAGGCTTTTATAGTCTATTTTAATATATATGTAGAGCCGACATATACGGGCGACAGCGTGGATGACATTTTCTTTATTCGTGGTAGTTGGAAGCGATAAGAATTTTTTTTTATATTCTCGATTAAACATGGAGTTGCTATGTTTTCCGTCTGCTATTTTGTTAAGCATTATATATTGATTTATGTTTCAAACTAAATTGTATTAAAATACATTTTAACGTTATAATTAGAAAGAAATGGACAAATATGGCATATATGATATTGTGGTATATTTTCTTATGGCATATTACTTGGTATATATTGTCGAGCAAAAACAATCCTTTAATTTGAAATTTGAAATTTTTAAAGTGGCCTTTATGTATAATTGTATAAATAGTATGTATCAGTTATATCTTATAATTTAACCAATTGAAATAAAAAAACGAAAGAAAACATCCTCAATTATTTATATGTACTTCGGAACATGCAAATACACACATAAATATAATTTTAGGAATTTTGAACGTATCAACTTCAGCAACTAATTTATTAATTTCTTATATTCAGATATGGATTTATAATTATTCATCGGACATGTTTGTTCTAATCTACGCAAAAATAAAGTTAAACTAATTACTTTTAGAGGTGCGGTGTCTATAGTGTCTTAAATTACGTATAGGGCACCATAAAAATACATATATAAATGTATACTAAGAAATACTTTTTAAAATTAAATAAATCAACATTCATAATATAGATATTTTCCATGTTATGCGAATCTTTTCTTTGTACAACTGCTTGAGTGCACTGCAATTTGCATTTAGCACTATGAGTTCCGTTTCATACATTATTTGCGAAAGTTGAAGATATCGTCTTTTAACCAATTCCGGTGTTTAGCCCTGGTTAACCTCTTAGCAGCCTGTGTTCAGTGATAAATGGTCGTCAATAAGTATTCCCAGCCTTACACCCTGCCATAACAGGGGCCCGATGCGTTGTTCGCAAACTTTCCAAGAATACAGAAACTTTATTTCATTTTTGTTAAATGATTCAAGACGGCTCTAATTTGCCACCCAAGGTATGTTAATCCAGCTTATGTCTTGTTATATGCATAATGTATCCAACTCTTTGCACTAATCATATTGCGTAATATCCTGTTAAATAAATTGATGATGTTGTATATATATTTGTTTATATATATATAATAGTATCAGTTTAAAGCGGAGTTATATGTATTTTCCCCGTGTTAGTTATGCAAAAATGACTTACTGTAAAAGTATCGAGACAAATTACCCTCAATATGATATTTCAAAGTTTTTTTTCTAATCATGTATATATTATGTATATATATATATAATTTACATAGAAATATTTGAGTTGGATATCGCACTCACTGTCATACACGAATACAAACAACAATTAAAATGTCCAGAAGCTGTATCAAAACTTCAAAAAGTTACCATATTGTATTTAATAATAAAACTACTTTTTATTTATAATTACAAATTGGATAGGTATATAAATTCAGAAACTTATACGGTAGAGTAATTGTGTATGATACACATAATATGGTTTTCAATAATGATTGTATCAATGAGAAATTATAATACTAACTATAAAATATATGTTAAATGTTAAAAAGGCGACAACAGCCATAACCCTTGCTTTACAAGTACGGTTCTTAACACATGTTACATACTCGTATAAGACAGCTTTACTTATAGACACAGTTCATGTAAAAAAATAGACGTAATTATACGTTGATGGCATGTGTTCCAAACATTGGATTAGTCAAAATTTGGTTATATCCGCTATTAATTTGTATTATAAATGTTTAGAATATCTGTAAAATATTAAAGTGTGTATATGTGAAATTTAAAAAGGGAATCATAACACAATTTTTATAATATAAGAAGAATTTCTACTATATCTACAAAATACAATTATGAAGTATTAAATAAGTCATCGTTAGGTACATTGAAAATATTCTTATAAGGATTGTCTTTTTAAGAAATGATAATCAGAACAAATTATCAATATTTATTGATTAGTCATAAAAATGTTATTAAATCTCGTCGATGAAAGACGAATCCAGTAGTTTTACAATATTACGTGCGATATATGCTGAGGTGCTATATACGTCAATACTTCAACAAGACAAAGCACATGCCAGGGACATTTCGGTTTTTACTATCAGAGGCTATAGAGAAGGGAGTTAGTAGGACGGGGATATGTTTCATTTTATTTTTGAAAGTTTAAATCTCAGGACATGTAAGTGTAGCTATAAAAACTTATATTTACTCGTAGGTAGAATTTCTTTGGCGCTATACACACAAATATGACTGATTTCAAAATATTATAAATAGTTTTCAAGTGACGGTTGAGACAATGTGTGGAGTTTTACCTATATGTTTAGTTATGTGTGTAAGAATAAGTCTAATTTTATTTTTATTTTTGCAATTACTGAAATCGTTTCTTTTTAAAATTTTAAAGCAAAAGAAGAGAGTAATATTATTAATCGTTTTAAAGATATCTTTATATCACACAAATTGTGGCGCTTTTAACAAAAAAAAATCCAACATTTAATTTGTTGTATATTTTATCTATTGTGTGTATAATTATGTTCAGATGTCCCATGAAAATGTTTGTTATCTGCAAACATATGTTTTAAATAGGTTCACAAATGTGGGCAAGTTAAAGTTAATAATAAATTACTATATATGCTATTATAATACTTTTATTATTGTACATCTTATAGCAAAATATTAAAACTATTGGATTGAATTGAAAATATCAAATCCGTGGAAATGTAGTATTGCATTTTACCGAATTATACGAAGGGTGTGGACTGCTGAAGAGTACCAATAAGGTTGAAACAGCGCGCTGCCCACCTCGCCTCGAATAGTAATTTAATTTAAATTTGCGTTCTAATTTAATCACCAATTTATATTTGTAATTGTATACTAATTTATTGAGTTTTTATATTCTACACTTGATTGCTATAAGTCGTACTTGATCGCAGTAACACCGTGTTTGAATCAATATGCTCAGTTATACTTTATTTGGGAAAACCTATAATATGTTATTTTTAATTATGTAAATACTGTTTTGCATATATTTATGAGTAAATTAGTTTCAATTGAACAACGATTAATTAGATTATTATCTGGGATACTATATTTCTTATTCTATTTTGTTAATTTTCTAATTTGCCTCCATTGTCCTTTTTGGCACACCATTAAGGGGTCAACATTTTTGTATTGACTTTTCAACTGTTTCTCAGTTTCACGAGGGCAGGGCAAGGTCAAACCCATGAAGGAACACTTTCTAAGTGGAAAAAACCAGTCTACAGGGTAGAGGGGACGCTCATTAGCATGGTTGTAGTGGTTTTCAGTGTACATCAT
>JAYRBW010138745.1:0-15288 GCA_036023295.1 Invenusta paracnida
TGTGAGTTAATTCAAATACTATATTATAGCTGTTAGTTACATGTATTTCATTTTCATAACAAATTATACCTTCCTACTGTTCAGACTTATTTTGCTTGTCTTCCTACAATTACAATTACTGTTTATATTTCATTTACTACAATTCATACAGTTCAACATTTACATTATTAATTTAGTTATTAATTGATAGTACACATTTATAATTGATACTGTGACTTGTCCTCAAATGTTTATTGCTGCTTCAATATTCACCTCAAGTACTTTTGCTTCTTCCATTCCTTTCTCTATATTTGCATAAACCCGTTCTTCTCTTCTAAATAGGTATTTCCATACTCTGGTTATCTATTTATAAAGTATAAGAATGGTTGTTACCATCTGACAATCTTCACCTCAAGTACTTTTGGTTCTTCCATTCCTTTCTCTATATCGCATAAACCTGTTCTTCTCTTCTAAATAGGTATTTCCATACTCTGGTTATTTAGTTACAAAGTATAAGAATGGTTGTTATCGTATGAATCTTTTATGTAGTCCAGATTGTGTTTTCTGCTTCCTTGAGACTCGCTAATAAGTTCTGTCGATGATCTTAAATTCTTCTTTATGTGGACTTCTGTGTTCTCTTCATCATTTTCTTGCTCACTTTAAAGCTTTCTTAGACTTCTTTGCTGCTTCCCTTTCTCAGTCTATTTGGACATGTTACTTTCGTGTTTTCAAAATTGCATTCTAAATTGACAAACTGGCCATATTTTTCTCCTTTTAGTTTCTTGATAGAGTATCCTAAAACTTGGACATCATATCCATTTTCAGTAGGGAACTAAAACCTATTTTGTTATTACAGATTGTTTTACTGGGTGGTGTTTATTTTTAATTCTGAATTATACATGCTTATAACAATTTATAGATTTAACTTAATATTGTGTTTATGCTATATTTCTGTGTAACATGTTGATCTAAACTTTTAAAATTACTTTCTGCATTTTGTTTTTACATATCATTTCAACACTTTATTATGTAAGCCAATGTAAATTTATTTATCAATTTTCAAACATTATATTATTGTTACTGATACTACTTTTTAGTAGGTATCGTTTTCTGTATTGGAATCGTAGTGTTTATTATTACCGAGATATAATATTATTCATTACTAGCCAATAATAAATAATCATCATTGGTTTTAATACAATTTTTTCTGATTTACCTAAAACATTTCTTCTTTTATTTGTATAAAATTTGCGCCTTCTCATGTTGATTTTGTTAATTTGGTTCATTGTACGTGACTGTAATAATGAGCTGTTCTTAATGCTAAAATTGGCTAAACTTCGTTGTTTTTTGGGCCCTGACATATTTATATTTTTACTGGTTATTATGAATGCATATACGTTTATAAACAAACCCAATTACTTTCAGATATGGCCTATTCCGATTTAGATCGGTTGAGAATAGCTCAAATTGAACTCAAAGAGCGGGAGAAAGATTTTATGTGAGCTACTTCAATATTTTGATTAATGGTTTATTTAAAAGTTTATTTCTTAGTAAGATACATTTATTTGCTTTACTATTTCAAACAGTAAATAATTTCTTGGTGAACTATTTATTATAGGAGAGAAAGAGCGGCACATATGAAGACCAAACTGGAGTTGGAACAGATTTTAAAAGACATTCAACAGTCGCATGAATGTAAAAATATGTCGTATCTTTAAATTACTTGATTCACGCATGCTTCACACCTTTTTATGTTGATATCTTTACAGACACGTCATTAAGATCTTTGGATTATAATGTTACGAAAGAAGACTTGGAAAATATGAATAAAGCAACACTCCAAGAGAAGATAATTGAGATGGTTGCTGAAAGGGAGAATAGTAAAAGTAAACATATCGATATTTTTATTATTAATCTCATACATACATACATATATCTTTGGGGAATTATTATTCATATCTAACTACGAGAAATAAGTTAAATGCTTTCTAAAAAGTGAATTAGTCTCGCTAATTGGAAGTGATTCCCATCTCGCCTGTACTGTTGCGATAAATTCTGTACCGTAATATTTTCAGGTGAGGCCGAAAATTTCATGAATAATATACTGACAGCGGAGAAAAAACTCAACAAAGATCTCCAATCTAGACTTGACGAACAGCGTAAAGTTAATGAAGTTTTAAAAATTCAGAACAATGATCTTCAATCTGAGGTACAGCGTTTAAAAAAGGAAGGTGAGGCACATTCGAAATTAATATGATTTTTAAGTGGAATAATATATTTAAAATAAGTTATATACATTGCTTTTATTTTGCTTGAAGTTATTTTACAAATTTTAAATGTCTTATTACTTATTTTGTAAAGTTTTAATAACAGCAAATAATTAATATTAAATGTTGCATATCAAGAAATAATAATAGTTTAGTAACATGCATACAATTGTATTCTGTGCTAGGAAATTGTAGACAAAATCTCCCCATTGTATGTATCTCAACTTTAACTTGCTTAAATAAATATTATCTGTAGTGAATTTCTTTTCTAATATTCAAAAACAATGTTTCAAAAATAAGCAACGTGTCCAACATATGTGTATAATATACACTTGTGCAGGTAACGTAACCAAAATATGCATTTCGTGTAAGTGAATCAACGATTCAATAAATTATACCGTTATAAATTAAAACCACGCAGCTTAAAAATAGGGATTTACGGTAAATCGTCATTTTATTAAATTAGTTTATTTTAGCGAGAATAAAGCCGTTTCTTGTTTATTTTCTGCAAATTAGCAGCTTAACTGATAACTGAGTTGCAATTTTGGCAATCTATTTTTTAAATGAAAATAAATAATAGATATTTAATTAATAAATAAAAATTGTTTTGCCTTTTTAGTTTTCAGTTTTGTGGCTATCATAAGGAAAACCACAGTGTAAAACATACATCTAGCATAATATAAAACCACCTAAGAGTATTCTAAACTCCATAATGTATTACTAGTGAGAATCAAATATGTTAGCAAAAACACTAGAACAGTCATTTTGAACTCGTCGTTTATCTATAATTAATTCAATTTAACATCCATCATGGAGATTATATAAATTGTATTTCACGCATTTTATTTCAATTAATTAAACATATACACGTAAGTAATACAAATTGATATACTAATTGGAATTGAGATAAATATATATGTATATGTAAATTAAAATAGTAACTGGTTTTAATGAAATAATAATTATTAGTTGGATGTATTCATGTTATTTCTATCCCATCCAAGCCAGTTTACGCATCCGTATCCCGGGGGAGTTTACTTCCTGGCGGAGTAAAGTTGTGAAACTTAGAATATAGGTAAACGAGGATGTTTTCTAACACATTAAACTGGAAGAAATATAAAGCAATATTTATTTATAAAAAATAGTCTGAAAAAGTTTTGAAAGGATGATGAAGGCTCAGTTTCTAGAAAATTATATTAATATGACATGTTGAAGTTTTTATTTAATTCGTCATTTTTAATAATAAAAATAAAATCTATTTAGTGAATGGTAGAAATTAGAATCAATTTTTGAAATTAAATTATTCATTAAAATAATTAATAATTTTATTTTTTTAATTCATTAAAAGTATTGAGTTCTCGGAATTCATTTCATTGTTACACAAAAGTATACCAGCTACACACTATCAAAAATATTTTATTCTTGAAAATGTGAGGAAACGATTGAAAATATTCAAAATTTTCAATGATTATTGTTTATCTTCTGATGAAGGAATCTTTACAGACGACTCGATAAGTTAGAAAGTAGGGACATTTGGCACTTTGCAATCATTATTTGCTATATTATTCTATTTACAGATATATTTTGCTTTTATTTATATTAACAGTGTGTGCGAATATATTGGACATAATTATATGTACCGGTATTTAAAATAAATGTAATATAGATGTATATATTTATATCATATATGATTATATAATATATATCTAATACTACTAATATAGCCAATTATATAACTTAAATTATAGAGTAATTATATATGTTTCTATTCAAATTTAAATGATTGGGCATGTACATTGACACAAATTGACGTGTATAGGTAGAACTAGATATGTAAATGTAGAACTCAACGTGTACAGGTCGAGCTGGACATGTGAATGTAGAACTCGACGTGTATAGGTAGAGCTCGACATGTAAAGGTAAAGCTAGAAATATAAATGTAGAATTCGACGTGTAAAAAAACTCGACATGAACAAATATAACTTGACGTGTAAAGCTAGGGTTTAACATGTAAATGTAGAAGTCAACGTGTAAATGAAGAATTCGACATGTAAAAATAGAACTCGACTTGTAAATATAGAAATCGACGTGTAGAGGTACAGCTCGACATCTAAAAATAGAAATCGACTTGTAAATATAGAAATCGACGTATAAAGGTAAATCTCGACATATAAATATATAACTCGACGTATAAAGGAAGAATTTCACATGTAAAAATAGAAATCGACGTATAAAGGTAGAGCTCGACGTATAAAGGAAGAATTTCACATGTAAAAATAGAAATCGACGTATAAAAGTAGTGATAGACATGTTAATGTATAACTCGACGTGTAAAAGGTAGAGCTCGACGTGTAAAATTAGAACTCGACATGTAGAAATAGAACTCGAAATGTAAATATAGAAATCGACGTGTAAAGGTAGAGCTTGACATGTAAATATAGAACTCGACATATGAAAGAAGATATCGATATATAATTAAAGGTAGCGTTACACATGTAAATGTAGAACTCGAAGTGTAAAGGTATAGCTAGACAAGTAAATATATAACTCGACATATAAAAGAAGATTTCGACATGTAAATGTAGAACTCGACGTGTAAAGGTAGAACTCAACATGTAAAAATAGTAATCGACGTGTAGAAATAGAATTCGACGTGTAAAGGTAGTGATATACATTTAAATATAGAAGTCGACATATAAAAGAAGATTTCGACATGTATTTAAATGTAAAACTCGACGTGTAAATTCGGCCTCCTCTTTACTTTTACATTTCGAGCTCTACCTTTAAACGTCGAACCTTGCCTTTGCATGTTGAGCTCTACATGTATATGTCGCGGTTTACATTTGCACATCAATCTCTACTTTTACACGTCGAGCTATGTATATATTTATATTATGTTGAGCTCTACATGTTTGCGTAAAGATCTGCCTTTACACGAATAACTCGTTTACATGTCGAGCTTTACCTTTATACATTTTATATTTGAAGCTAAATTCATTTCCCTTACTAAACCTTTTCAGTCGCCAAAAGACAGCTAGTCGCGTGCATAGTTGGTACTTATACCTGGCATATCATTTGTTCTTAAAATATGTTTCAATTATCAGATATTGTGCAGTTATACTTCACGAGTATCGATTTTTAAATATTTAAATATTTCATGTTTATTACCCTACATATTATTGGCTGAGCCATAGACGTTGTCGAATAATACAGTTTAATCATAAAAGGACAGGCATTAAAAGAAAGCTATTTTTTTAAGCATGCGCGCATTTAGTATAACAATAAAATTTCAATATACTTATCTATAATCTTGCGAGGAAATCCTTATTTAAAAGCCTTGCAAGATTAAAGAGAAACATATAGAAAATACTGTTAAAATGGCGGCGATTAAATTCGCTTTTGAATTTTTCAGATTATATATCTATGTAGTTGATTACATTATTCGATATCTATGGATTAAGATTAGGTTGTCTCTATAAATTGCAATCTTCCTTGAATTATCCTCATTCAGATGTCTCTGTTCAGATCCAGAAAGTGGAACAGAACATAGAAACTCAGACTTCGGGTAAATATGATTTTCATTTGGATTCTTTCAATATTTTTGTCCTTTGAAAACTGGATTTTTGGATCTAAATTATGCATCTGTTTAATTAGCACAGATTAATTTTGATAGCATCTATATTCATTTTATAATCAAACTGAATTAACGATTCTGATGAATAATCCAAAAATACCAAAATGATCGATTAAATAATATCGAACTATTTAAGATTTAATGATAATTACAGTTTTTTGTCTTAATATTTTATAAGAAATGTATCTTAATATAAATAAAGTTATTATTTTAATACAAATAGGTAGTAATTAATTAATTATTAATGATTCATATAGTAGTCGCAGATTTTAAAGAAATCGTTTTAAAATGGAATCAGGAATGCTTTTTCTTATTTGTCCAATTTTAAAATTATGTGAAGTAGAAATAATAAATCGTTATTGACTTCTAAGATAGAATATACTGACTGTGTAATGCATAAATTGTATTCAGATAAGCAAATCAAACTTAGTTGATAAGGTTTCTGTAGAAAGCGGCCTCAATTGTTGTGAATAGGAATATATTTACCTCCATTATAACTAATGAATAATAATGTTTGATTGAAGGATGAAAGAGTCAATTATTTTCATTAGAGAGCTACAAATATGAATTTAGCGAATTAAATTCGTTTAATTGCATTAATTAAGTTCACACAAATATTTCTATTCTCATCGTTATTTACTGTTTTGAATACGACGAGGTGATTATTTTCAAACTATTTATATAAAAAGTCAGTTATATATTTCAATAATTAAATTATAAATTAAACCTAAATGCTTAAAAGTGTACTGTTAACGGGTTTCGATAGTTCATTAACTGATTATTTATAACAATATTACAAAGTATCTAATACGTAATCCATTAATTAATCTGCAGTTTAATTATTGCATAAAATTCGGTGTAATAGTTTACTAAATTAGCATACATATATATGTATAATATACAGTGCATAATTCTTATTTATTAATTAAATTAATTTAATAGGTAGTTGATTGGTTTTTAAATAGTGTTATATGTAATCAATAAAGTGTATACGCTTGACCAAGAACAGTACCAAATGATTATATGAATATAAATATAAGCCGCCAATAGTTTTAATTTATTAGAGCACCTCCTATATAGCTCAATGCCAATACAATGGCTACTATATAATACAACTTATTATGCAGTATATATATCATTTATAAGTTAAAAAATAGGCAGCTAATATTATTCACAACAGCTCGTTTTAGCGACAGCACTGGTTCACTAAATTACCCATGTCCCACCGACTCACCACGCGCGCACTAAAGAGGGGTAATTAACTCGAAATAAGAACGAATGTTAAATTTTAGCAACTCTAAAAGTTTGTACAAAGGCTTCGAGAAACGCTTTCTGTGCATTGGCGAACAAATAGTGTATCTTTCAGCGTATGAACTTCGTAATTAGGAAGGTTTCTTAAGACTCCTATGATTTGAATGCATGTAATTACTATTAATAACATTGCCGAATAACTCATCATGTTTACATACTGTAAATTACACGTTTTAGTTATAAATGTATATTTTTTAAATAGTCCCATTTAAAAGTCGAGTGCATAAATGCAGGCAAAGCACACCTCCCCTTCTTTATCCCTCTAAAACATAGCGTGAATTCTATCAAAAGTAATAAATAATATTTCTACCATACATTTTCAAAATGTCACCAATAAAAGCTGTATTTTACTTGAATGTGCTTTTGGCTTTCTCCATTTACTTAATGCCTATGTCCCTACTACTAAATATTAATATGTGAAATTAAGATATTATTTTCCTATGTATATTAACAAATGTATTTTTTAGATATTGAAAGTAATATATTCCCATTTCCTGAATATTTTCATCATATGTTAAAAGTAAGACTTATATATTTATCTAAAAATGTAAAGAGATTGTTTATTCTTTCTAACTTCTAAATCAATTTATAATTTAATTAGTCATATTTCATCGTTTAACATATTATGTTGGATTTTTAAATATAACTGTATTCTTACAAATATTGAGTAGCACTATTATAAGATGTCTCATTTAAATTAAATTTAAATTTAACTTTAACTTTTTAAATTATTTAATAATGCAATTAATACACTGAATTAAAATATAATAAACAACTTAACGAAAATTATTGATTTTGAAATTCAATTAATATATATGTTTCTTGTTATATTTATATAAAATATGCATTTAAAATGACCCAATAGTCTGAAAAGTAGGATAAAGTATTCGAAAGACACTAAACTGACAGCCATTATAGACATTGAATTCGAAATCACAACTATGAGTTACTTTTTCTTCTGTCCATGTGTCAGGTATACAGGCCGTATTAAAAGTCCCTGTGCCTGAAGGGCCACACTTGGGACCCATCGATTCATTTGATCCTGAGGGTCGGTGGACATTCATCCCACGTGCCGATCACACTCCAGCTGAACTCAAAAGACGGTGGGAAGCCATTATCCGACAATGTTCGGGTGCAGTGAAGGATAGGATCTTGAGCTGCCCTGTCCTCTTGCCGGCCTCTCTGGGAGGCTGGATTGTCAGTATTCAACTCAGAGGAGCCCCCAATCTCCTGAAAGTGTTCGTGTTTGTGCGGAACATTGAGTACAATGGCGCAGTTCCTCTCCCTCTACACCTTCATCTGGAGATCTTAATTGAGGGTAAACACAGTGAAGGAGACTGTCTTATCGAGGAGAAAGATCGTTCACTACCAGCAATCCAGACCCCTTCGAACGTTTTTAATGCATCAGAGTTTCCATCTGTGATTTCTTTGAAAATAAGTGATCACAATGCATCCTAAACATAAAAGACAAAAATTGGATAATTTAACTTTAAATATGTAATTTATAAAGTTAGCATTTATTTTCAACGTGTAAATATGTTTTCTCTCAAATTCATTCTAACAATATTTATTATGCATACATTCACACACAACTTATCTATTAATAAAATATACGCGAACATGACATTTATTTATGCCTAATCACTACTTTCATTTTTACTTTCTTAATATTTAAAAATGAATTTAATTACAAGACACTAATATTCAGCTACAAGTTTTATCATCAATGACAGCAACATACATGCTTGACATTTTATTTCAATAATTAAGTAGCTCATGATGCATGGCCCTAATCGTCAGACTCCTCATCATATGCACCCCTCTCTATTCCATCAAAGAAATACAATCATACATGCATCGCCTCATTTCAATCCTATTAATGGCCTCCCATTTGCTTGCACACATGCATACAAACTCTCCTCATCAATCTGTGCCGCTCTCAATATTAATGACATTCTTTACATTCTCCTCGTATGAAGACACCGCCTTATGCACCGCTGTTGGCAAGGAACGCCACAACTGTCACTGTCCACTTATGCAGGTGTTCACCCTTTCAACACAAAAACGGACGAGAGTGCAGAGTTGAGATGCAATCGGCAGTTTGGATATTACTCAACACAAGTCTCGACTCTCGCTAGTATTATTATTGATTTTAAAATTATCACTTTATACTTATTGATTTCCGATATGAATAGAATACCTTCATTGATATAATTGTATGAATGTTCCAAGTAGTTGGACAATACTTTTCATTGATTATTTCTTTGCATCGATAATAAAATTAAATAGGCATATTCATTAGTGTAATGACAAATGTGAAGCCACAGTTAACTAAATTAATTTAAATTACTGTAAATTATTTATTATAATTTCATAGCTTAATTTTAATATATATAACTGAAATATCAATATATTAAAACATAAAAAGTTGCATAATATACTTTTATATTTTGAAACTTAAAATAAAACTCTGCTAATGTGATTGGTGAAAATTAGTTATTTTTGTACTCGTATGAATAACACCCGATTCTATGGATTTTAAAGTTCAAATTTTGATGTAAACGATTAAACACGGAAATGTAATCATTTTATTGATAATAGAACCTCAAAATATCTTCCCATATATCAACACTTTCTGTTTTACATTAAGATGTTTTCAATTTGGTTTAATTGCATGCTTTTCTTACTAAATTGAAGCTTTCAAATTCCCTTACATTATTTTTCAATGTTTTACTAATCGATAAAGTATATCAAAGCAAACGCAGTGTTTATTAATTCGGTAGTTTTTAAAAGTTGTTAAACTTACAAACGATATTGAAGTAAATCAAGGTTCAATGCCGTTTTAATTGGATTTTTGTGAGTATCACACGCACATGTTTTCTTAAATAAATGATCCGTGAATCATTCATACATTTTAATTGAGAATATTATTGTTATTAGAAATATTGAAAAGTGCATATTAACAGTTTTCTTCTCGTAGTTTATAGAATAAAACGATCAAATACAAGGTGTCCGTGTATAATTCTAAATTAAAAAAGAAATTGCTTAAAACTTGCATAATATCTCTACCAATACGTAAGTCAATATCACTACCAAGACGTAAGTCTACCAAGCATAAGATCAATGGGTGAATGAAAGCAAAAATCAATGGGAACATCAAACGTACTGCGAGAAAAAAGAGATGTGCCTACAACAAAGCTAGAAGTTCAAAGAAACCTGATGATTGGGAAAAATTCGTTTATTAAAAAAGGATCAGAACAAACAATGCCGTAAAGCCTACCATACATTTGTCTCTGACATTGCAGATGGGGATCGTATTAAGTTAGGTCGTCTAATCAAACATAATCGTTCTGACCAGTCAGGTGTTTCAACTCTCAAGGATCGTGGAATATCTTATGACGAGCCTAAGCTGAAAGCTGAAATATTAAATTGACAGTTTTCTTCTGTGTTTAGTCCAAATGAAGATCCAAATAGTTTGCCCATTCTTGGAGTATTCACAATCACAGACATTCCAGATATTGTCATAAATTCAAATGATGTATTCAAACTTCTACAGAATCTAAATACTCGCAAAGCTTGTAGACCTGACGGTATCCCAGCTAATCTATTAAAATTAGCTGCCCATGAACTAGCATTCATTCTTACACTACTTTTTCAATCAACCTTAAATAACGGTAAAATTCCAGATGAGTGGAAACATGCTAATGTTACACCCTTATTCAAAAAGACTAAAGACAAACAAAAACCGGCAAACTGCAGACCTATCTCACTAACATCTATTGTTTGCAAAATATGTGAGCATATTATTCACTCTCATATCATAACTCATCTTGAAAAACATAAGATAAACAAATAGATTGCAATCCTGGATGCAAAAAGGACTCATGGAATTTAATCCACACAAATGTGAAACAATATCGATCACAACGAAAAGAATTATTACCCCAACATCATATACAATCCACAACCAACTGCTTTCTAACGTCAAAATACCTCGGTGTACACATCAAAAGAAATTAAACCACTCATGTAAACACAATCACAGCAAAGGCTAGAAAGACGCTCAGCTTCCTCTGTCGCAATGTCCGTAGTTGCACTGCAAAAATCAAAGAAGCTTGCTTTCACACCTACGTACGCCCCACTCTGGAATATGCTTGCCAAATATGGGATTCACTTACAACCCGTGACAACAATGCAATTGAACGCGTCAAAAAAGCTGCTCCAAGATTTTTAACAGCAGGACCCGCAGACACAACCAGTGTCTCTCTGCTTCGCGCGCAAGGTCCGACACATCAAAGCAGTCATTTTTCCAATCATCAGTTCAAACGTGGAATAACCTGAGTGAATCTGTACTGAACAAGCTCATGAGCACAAATAAATAGCCCTGTCAATGCGCAATGCGATTTGCGATTTGGGACTTTAACAGAAGAAAAAGAAGAAGAAGAAGAAGAAATTAAAATTTACGTTTCATACTACAACATGTTACTAGCATTTCAGAATTATTAGAAAAATATGTCTCAAAAGTTAACATTTTTAGTAAATAAAGCCATGTTTTAAATGTTATAATAACACATAAAGGTTTCACAAAATTGACAACATAACAAAGCATATCATTTCAAATGTATTATTGTTATAATAGTGCAGTGTAACATAATTTTCTGTTTTTCCACAATTTGTTGTTATTAATAATGAAACATAACATGCTTAAAGATAATTATTAAATAACATTTTAATTCAAGAGTAGCCAAATATCGGCTTTTTAAAACAATTCTCAGATAATCTTACGTTTACTTATAATTATTTATCATTGCAAGTAAAATATAAACTTTTTTTTAACAACTTTCGGGTAATGCAAGTAAAAAAACGTATTTAAATCCATCAACTTACAAAATAAATAAATTCTCCAGAAATATATAAATATAACACACATGCGTCTGTAGAATTTTTCTATTGGAATATAACATAACTTATATATCAAATAATAGTCTGCTCAATACTAATTTATTGACAATGTATATTACGCTTACATAAGAAAATCATCGTTAGATACAAGTATACATATATGTAAATGATAATCAGTTATTCATGGTGTTTAACCAACGCTGCAATTTCAGTATTAATGTTTACGAAAATTGATCCTTAAATACGCAAGTATAACAAATTTATTGTTTCAGTGTTTTCGATGTCTGTTTGGTATTTCTCGAAAATTAAAAGTACATTTATTAATTTTTCTTTTAGTATCAACTTATAATTACTATTGTGACCGATTTTATGCTTGTTATATTTTTATAACTTTTAAACTCAACTATTTGTTCAATTTTTTTATTTTGAGAAACAATCATTTTTTAATAGTTCGAAAATTAAATCTGTTTGTTATTATTTGTAATTTATTTATTTATTATAATTATTTGTCATTGTCTGATTATAATCAGCTCTAATCAAGTCCTCGTTCCGAGAATTTTGTGGCTTTGCTTTAAATTAATTCAATAGTAACAAGCGTATTGAAAAAATTTCATAAAATGTAAAATACTCTTATGATGAAAAATTCGTTCTGACAATTTGTTTTTTTATAATTAAAAATATCAAGCCTAAAATGAAATGTTTAATCAACTTTTAGTTCAAGAGTAACTAAATATTGTTTTTTTTACATTTCATAGATAAACAATGATTATATTTTGTGTTATGCTTTTTCAGGTGTTACAATAATTCAACCATCAATATTTCGAACTGCTGGATTCCATGAAACAGAGTATGTCTGCTGGTACGATATACATTGACCGGTTGTCAAGGTGATAAGGATATCAACAATGGGTGCTTTCTCGTGGAGATAACTCTGATTCATGTAATGATTCAGTTAATGCAATAGTTCACAAAGTACATTAAAATATATTTTCTTTCAAAAAGCTCAATAATTTAATTGATTATTATTTTTTAATATTGTTTTGTAAAAATAATATTTAATACATATTTCTGGTTGTCTTTTTATTTAAAAATAAATGTTTAAGCATTTTTAATGGAATTATTAGAAAATATATTTGTTTAACTACATAAAATGTTTCAAAACTCGAACTCTATTCGGTAATTTTTACTTTTAGTGCCGTATGTAATAAGCGCTAATTGGATGAGCAAAAACGCCCGGTATAAAAAGGGTTAATGACTGTTTCTTTTAATGTGACCATAACACACGAAAATGTAACAAACATGTAAATATGAAGAACTTATATTTGGGTACTCTTTATTTCGAATTTAAAATATTATCAATATTGATTTTAAATGTATTAGAATTTCTATAAAAACGAAAAGCGAAATAATATTTACATGCAATAACTAAATAATTCTATTCCACTTAATTTACAAAAAAAGCATTTTTTAAATATCATCATTGATACAGTGTTTGGATATTAATTTAAATTATTTATTGGGTCGTCATAAATCAAAATAATTTACTTTTAATAGTTTCCAAAACATAGAAATACAGATAGTAATGTCCGTTTAACTTGAATAATTAATATAAATATAATATCATTTATTTCATTGTAAGCATTGAAACGATATCGAATTTCAATTAATTATTCATGTAAAATGCATCGTGTGTATCTTTCTATTCAAACAATTATTTGTCGATTATAAACATTCTTCTTGTTTTAAATACTTGTTTTATAATTTCATATTCACTATACTAATTTTATGCTCGCATCGAAACGTCCATCAGTATATATGATTAAAAAGCATTTAATGTAGCATTGATTTAAACACAGGGTAACGAGCTGCTGCCCAATTGATTAAGTATATATGTAATAGTTTCATGTATTAATTCTTATGTTTAAGTTACATAAATATTATTACTTTATCTAAAATATTGCGAATAGTTTATTGTTAAAAATTATTGACATTAGTGATACAATGCTTTTAGTTTCATTAATAAAATAAAATCTTGACTTCTGTAATATGTGAAATATACAATTTAAGGTTTACTTATAATTATTTATCGTTGTAAGTAAACTTTAAACATTCTTTTTTAACAACTTTCCGGTAATGCAAGTCACAAAAACGCACTTAAATCCATCAACTTACAAAATAAATAAATTCTCCAGAAATATTATAATTATAACGCACATGCGTCTGTAGAATTTTTATATTGGAATATAACATAACTTATATATGAAAAAATAGCTTGATCAATACTAATTTATTGACAATGTATATTAAGCTTATGAAATCTTCGTTAGATAATTGTAAATGATAC
This sequence comes from Invenusta paracnida, assembly GCA_036023295.1. Taxonomy (NCBI): domain Eukaryota; kingdom Metazoa; phylum Platyhelminthes; order Proseriata; family Coelogynoporidae; genus Invenusta; species Invenusta paracnida. Next base: position 14,438 of record JAYRBW010138745.1, read on the forward strand.
GCAGTTATTCATTGTATTTAAACAACACTGCAATTTCATTAATAATGTTCAGTTATGTTTTCGAAAATTGATTCTTTAATACGCGAGTATTGCATATTTTGTGTTTCAGTGTTTTCGGTGTCTGCTTGAAATTTCTCGGAAATAAAACATACGATTATTAATTTTAATTTTTATATCAATTTATGATTACTATAGTGAGAAAAGAAAATCTATTTTATGCTTGTTCGATTTTTTGTATTTGACAGCTATTTACAATTTTTTTTTAATTACCAATTTTATAGCATATCTCGAAAATTACACCTGTTAATTTATAATTTCTTAATAATCAAATATAATGAATTATAATCCGCTCTAATCGAGTCCTTATTCCAAAAATGCTGTGGCTTTACTTAAATATAACTCAATAGTAACAAGGGTATAGAAAAACCTTTCACACAATTATAGTTAAAGCTTAGCCAAATATCGATGTTTCAAACCTTTCACAGACCAATAATATTTAGATTTTGTGTTGTGCTTTTTCAGGTATTCCAGTCTAGCCATTCAACCACCCCACCAGTCATCTGCCTGCACCAAAGTTATTATATCTGGCACTCCAGCTGGTACATCGGTCACTCCAGTTGTTAAAGCTGTGACTCCAGTTGGTAAAGTTGTGACTCCAGTTGGTAAAGCTGTGACTCCAATTGGTAAAGTTGTCACTCCAATTGGTAAAGCTGTGACTTCAGTTGGTAAAGCTGTCACTCCAGTTGGTAAAGCTGTGACTCCAGTTGGTAAAGCTGTGACTCCAGTTGGTAAAGCTGTGACTCCAATTGGTAAAGTTGTCACTCCAATTGGTAAAGCTGTGACTTCAGTTG
>JAYRBW010138756.1:0-15288 GCA_036023295.1 Invenusta paracnida
AGGTACATTAGAAAGTTAAAAGTTTAAAATCGATTTGGAAATAATCTACAATCCCCTACAATTCGTTCCGTATTAATTGATTGATATAATTTCTTAAATTATTTAATAGAATTCAATATTTTTATTATTTTAATAAAATAAATAAATTTTATTATTAACCTTGATACAACAAAAAACGTAAAATAGAAAACTAAAATATTTTACAATATACATAGGTAGGTATATATATATATATAGGTATATATATTGGTATACATATATATGTGTATATTAAACAAATAATTGTACTCGCAACAGTTTTTGTCCAAATGTATTAGTAAACAAATATGAGAGGAACTATTGTATTAAATGGTTTAATAATAAATTCAGTTATAAAATGATGTTCCATAGTAAAACATAATTGCATTTCTATAAGTTTTTTTAAATATTAGTACAATAAACTTAACATAAATATTTAAATAAACACTAAACTGAGATATGTAAAAACCACATATAACTGCCTATGTTTATTTTTAAAATGCATGTTTTCTAAATATTTACAAGAGTTATATTTTGTGTTTCTTTTGATAGTATAGTTTTACCTATATAATAGTTGCCTTGACACTCATTTAAAAACTCGAAAGAACTGCATAATTATAATTTAGTTCATTATTTCTGAATGGCAGTAAGCTCTTTAATCATGACAAGAGGAAAATGTAATTGTTCTGCACGAGAAAATAAAATTCGTAATATGTTGAATCTCATATATAAACAAAATAGGAAATATTTTTTGTTAAAAAGCAATATTTCAATGCAAATATCATTTAGTCATACATGTTCAGATATCGTTAATTTAATAAGTTAAATAAAAGTTTTCAAAAAATGTCATCATCCATTAACTAATTAATTGTTTTTTTGTAACTTAGTATATTGTTTTAAACTGTAGTTTATATGGTTTTAAGTTTTATAGATAAACAATTTATACATATATACAAATTTCTCACAGTTAATTTTTTTTAAATAAATTACATACGTTATGCATTATTCATAATATAACTTTTGTTGATTATCGTATATATTCAGTCATGTTTTTTACATCTATTTATTATTGTGTATAATATTATAAATAAATATATTGATTAATTAATTTGATTTTAATTATTATTTTAAAACAAAGTACAGTAAATAAGATTTGTAAACTTTTGGATTTCTGTTCGATAAAATAGAATATAAACGTGGATATATTTATAATGAACAAAAAAGTATTTTCATTATTAGAACATATTATTGAACATTAATAATTGCTGGTTGTATTATTTACAGTTATGCATTTTTTAAAGTTATATTATTTATACATATGACATAAAATATTTGAAATTGAAATGTATATCATATATATAATATATAGTTATATGATATAATAATATATATTACTTATATATTTACACTTATGGCATAAATAAGTTTTGAAATTAAAAATGTATGATATTTTTATATCACAATGATTAATTTGTTATCAGCTATTATAGTTGCTCAAATCATAATACTCACATAAGTATTTGTATATATATGTAGAAAAATTTACATATATTAATCTGTTCCATACTTATTAAGTAGATTAGTCTGTATGTAATGTTATGGAGAAAATTGTGAATATGTTCGGATCGATAAATTATGTTCCTCCTCCATGTGGAAAGTGAAATATTAGTCAACAATTCATAAAATACAAACAAACGGCTGAAAAATGACCACAATCAATCTTTTGTGTCGTTCTTAGCCTGTCAACAGTAAAGAGGATTTTGTTTGTCTCATCGACCACTTTATTTGTGTGACAAAGAATTGGCGGTTCTTATCAATTGTTGGGAAATTTTTGAAGGAACTAAACTATACGAAAAGAACGAAAGAAAATCATTTATTTACTTTTCTGATAATTATAAGACAAGTATTTCTTTCCAATTTTTAACAATTATTTATAAAAAAAAATTTAAAATAAAGATATGATATTATTTGGTCTTAATCATGTAATATCTATACCTATGTAATCATTTAAATAATTCATTATTATTATTCACTTATAAACGATGGAAATTGTGGTATATTTTTATAAAGATTTTATATAAGAAATTAAATATAGAAAAAAATTATTTAATAAATAAAAAGTTTGTACATTAATTAGTTGTAACATTACATACATTCATCAAAATAGTAAAATGATAATAACATTCCCAATTACTAATACCGAAAAATATTAAATTGCAAAAATACCGTGCTTTAAACAATTTAATGAAAAATGTCCAAAAAAGAAGCATTTTCAAAACTTCTGATATTCTTTTTATATGATTTTTATGGTAATTTTATTGTTTGTAAATCATTTTCTTAAAATAAATCTAAATAACTACATTTTAAAATAAAGAGTGAATCCAAACAATTTAATGTTTATGTATTCATGCGACAGTTTAAAAATTATTTTTAAACTTGTGTTACTTTTTATTAAACAGTTACGGTTTGTTGTGGTTTCACATACATTAAAATGATAAATCTATATTATATCAGTATATCAGTATCTACAGCTCTATTTTTATATTAAGGGATTGAAATTATCTAAATAATACTATATATTATTTTTAATACACCAAAGCCATAATTTATCACAATTTTATCAATGACATGTACTTCTTAGCATCAGACTACATGCAAATCCCAAACTCATCTCCAATATATCCACTTACACTCCAACATCAACTTGCAAAGACGATGAAATAAATATCTTCAAGACCAACTAACTCCAAACTGTCATTAGCAACAGCCCATATTAAGACAAAATCATTATCTGCGGAACAAAAACGCCAAATCGACATCAAAACACAAAACGATGAAAAGGACAATTCTATCTGTGGAGAATTCGGACTTGCAACATTAAAGAGAAAGATTATATCCTACGCGATTTCTGTGAGCGCAATGAATTAATTCTGCCAACAACGCAGAAAATCCGATTTCAGCTGCTGCAAAATCTATCCCACAGCTGATTGAAACACTGACCAAGTACTAGTTATCAATATCTATTTTCTATACTCAAAACCAAAATAATACACACAGCAAGAAATCTTCCTCCAGATATGACCCTTCTTCAAAACAACGCAGAAACATACAAAGCTTGCAATGTCAAGCATATCAGCTCATATAACGATATCCTGGAACATGCCGATAACTTTAATGCTGAACAATATATGTTCATCAACGAAACACACACTTCTAGGCAGCGTCAAAGATAAGCTTATTCGCACTTCTAGAAAAGCAAAAAACAACCTGGATCACTTCTGAGACTATATAACTCTAAACGAAGACAAATGAAAAGCACGAAAAACAGCAATTTTCAAAACATGACTAACTATAAAGAATTTAATCCCGAAGAATTTAAAACACGCTTGCAGACTATACAAATAAAAATGTATCGATTCCAATTTTAAAAACTTCAACAATGCAATGGAATGTAATTGTTTGAAAATTGTATTTGACGAACTGAAAGAGATGAACAAGTCACACAGACAACTCTCCAACAACATTAAAGGCAGAAATGGGAACATTTTTATGAACGAAAATGGAGTCTTTGCCTGCTGGAATGAATACTGCAAAAATCTCTACCATCAACGAAACCGCACATGCCTCATCTTGTTGCATCTTTTGAACAATAACTCCCATCATTACTTGACGAGGTTTGAGCAGCACTCAAAGAGCTGAAAAGTGGTAAAAGAGAAACCCAATGGCATTCCCGCAGAGATCCTAAAGTTAGGGGGCGAAACAAGTACCGTCCTCTTTCATTAAAATGTTGTCATTATGGGGAACACTTACAAATAGCCAAACGACTGGATCTGACCAGAATATGTTTCTAGGTTTTCAAAAAGGAGACATTTTGAAATTTGAAAATAACCACCCTGTCACAATGATCTTGTGAAAATGTCATCCTCTATATTATCAAACGTAGTCATAAAAAAACTAAACAAAAAATCCATGAAACAAAGCGCAGTTTAGATGTGAAAAAGGAATCCGCGATGAAGTATGTAATGCCACACTAATTAATGAGAAAAAATGCGACCGCTCTATTGAACTTTTTAAACTAGACATAGACTACAGAACATATTTTGACCTAATGAACCACTAACAACCTTCGCGCATCCAAAAAATCATCCTACCTCACAATATACACCTCATTATCCAACTGTATGACCACCAAGAATGCCCTGTCAGACTAAATTGAGTATAAAGGGAATGGTTCACTCATGGCAGAGGTGTCCGCCAAGGTTGTACAAACTCACGTGATCTCTCAAACCTCAACACTGAGCACATTATGCGAACAGTAAAATTAAAGTTCAATGATTGCTCCAACATTGATGATCAAATGTATCATCTCAAACGCTCATCTCGTATTTGCTGCCTACACTGCACTATTTGCAACTAGGAACCATGAAATGCAACAAGAATCAATCATATCAATGATGCTGGTAAAAAATTCGGTCTCAATCTCAAGAAAATGAAACTAATGAGCTCCAATGTAACAGACCAGACAGAGATCCTTGTTGACAAAAACAGATAGACCTAGTCAACGAATTTATTATGTGTTCAACTAAACACTAAAGGTGACCATAAGAAAAAAATTAAACACCGTATTAGCCTTGCAAAACAACCATCAGGAAATGCGACCATAGCTGGAAAAGTAAAGACATCAATTTCAAATCAAAAGTCTTCCTTATCAAAAGCATTGGTATTTTCAACATGAGTTATGGTTATGAATGTTGACCCTGTGACCCAAATCTTTATGAATAAGTTCTTTGGGATGTGGCACCTTAGAACAAACCAAAGGCATCACTTTGAAAAATTAAAAACCAAAAAATAATTCCTGAATTAAACTGACACCTAAAGAAATCTTTATACTCAAGTTGTCACACGGAAATTGTTACTTCGGCCAAACTGTTTAGTCACAAACTTCTTGAAAAAAAAATATATACTCGGCATAGCGTCAAATGGCAGAAAACGGAAACGTCCTTTAGTTAGATGCATCAATGGCATCCCATCATGAACCGGCGCAAATCATGTCGTGCAAGCCGATAGGCCGACAGGCCGAAAACCGCTCGCTCTAGAGGAGAAAAATACAGTTTTGTGCCAACCGCTTTAAGAATGGATCCAACGATCGACACGATTAAAGAACCTCAATCGATCGATAATCTTGATATATTTCTTTGCATGTTCGATATAGATCAACGACGTTTAAATATTATCCTAGACTAGACATGCCGCTAAAATATATAATTTCAGTTTGGTAGGCAGATCAATATTTTTTCAATAGTTTGCTGTATTAGTATTCTGCGTTTGGTAGGCAGATCATTATATCGCTTTTTATACCTTTTTATGTTGTTATTTATATATGGCTTCAAATGTTTATCGATTAGTGAAAAAGACAATAATATAAATTACAATTATTTCCGTACTCTTGCTATTGCCGTGTCTAGTCTAGTTGCTTCATTATATTGTCTTTGATATAGATACACTTTAGTTTTATTGTATTTATATCGCAACCCGGAAGGTCATGACGTTTTTTATTTCTATTTCTATTTCTATTTTGTTTCAATATCAAATATATTACTTTTCTGAAGCAAATTGTCTAACCTATAGTGGTTCGTAACCTCGTATTAATATTACAATACAAGTAAATTTGAATATTCACAACTATTCATCTCTTCTATAATAATTTTTAATTTATGAAGGATAACAATATACTAAATATCAATATCAATATGAATATCTTTAACTATTTATAAAATGCGTATAAATATGTATTTGTGTATCTATATCTACTTTTAGCTGATTAAAATATGATATTGATTGATCGGTCTATTTATCCGCTTATTTAGAATATTTCATAATAGCAGTCTCATATTATATAAGTATAATGTATGAAACTAATGAATAAACTAAGGACAAAAAATTTTTTTTATATGTACTCATATATTGGATTGAAATAATTTTAATCGCAGTGTACGCAATACTGACACATTTATTTCGGTATTTCTATTAAGACATTTTGTCATGTTTATTTAGCCTTAATTTTAATATGACTCAAGATATGAAGATAGTACAAATCTACCACCAAGATAAATTTATCCTAACATTGCATTGATGTCAGCTTTTCTCCAAGATGTTCTCCAATTATTACAGAAGAGTAGTAGGGAGGTAGAACTTCAGCCCAACACCCCCCTCCCCTGCTCCTGAAAAATAATAATCTAGTACGGCTTCAGCCAATAATAAAACCCGAATAATAATATACAGAACGCGAAATATATATACAAATTTTTATACAAAATATAAAAGGGACGCGCACGATCGTTGTAGTTCATTTATATCTCGCTTATGCTCGTGAACGGTTGTCTTCTCGTTCCTCTCTCTCGATCACACTCTCAGGATGATACCTTCACTGGAGGACTCTCGCAATGATAACGTACATCGATTCTGCAGATCCTCAGCATTTAGGGGAGCACTTAGAGAAATTCGATATGAACCCACGAATCCCCCAGTTCAACCACAAGATTTTCTCTCCACTGTTAGAGATCAGATAGAAGAAAAAATCACTTCTCTACTCAGCGGAGGCACCAAGTACAAAGCTCATCCGTCATGGCCCTTCGCATTCTGCAGATCAATCTCCATTTAGGCGAGATTCTATAATCCGAACAACCTTTTCTCTCAATGCCGAAGTTGTCAACAATTCTACATTTTGCGCCTACATAGTACAAGGTCTCCTGCATCTAGTGGAACAATTTAACCAAACCGGCCTAAACGTGATAGTTGAATCCGTCGAATGGTTTGATTTACGTGTTGTATTAACGCGATAAAACCAGCTCGTACAAATACATTGGCCAAGAACGTCCGAGGAAGATTTATGGGGGCTCAGGCAATGGACCAATGCTTCTAATTGTAGATGACTAAACTACTCTAGTGTTTCCTGACACTAACTATCCTCTTCCTCCCTCCCAATGTCACACTGAGTATTTAGATCCAGTACGTACAATATGCTTAGAAAATATTAGCTATTCAGATATTGCTCAATGTGAGACCCTTCTTGTTGTACTCTTATCTAAATGTTTTGTCCTTCAATTATACGTTTTATATCTCTCTATATCTAGATTGACTTCTTATTTAGCCTTATGTAAAATAGGTTAAAATAGAAAAATAGCCAGTTTATCCATAGAAATAAGTATATTTCAGTTGTAACAAGTACAAGAAAGACATCGCACTACTACAGTTGTGAATGTTTACATTAAATAGAGGAACATAGAAAATATTCTTTCACAGGTATTTCGGATACTTGAGGTCTTAATGTAGAATTGTTAAACATCTTAGGCATAGTTGTAAGTATCCAATATATATATATATATATAAATAAAGTTAGGATAGTAATAATGAGTACAATAAACTTGTGCATTACAAGTATCTCTCAATAATAGGACTTTGAATTACACAGACAATATTATAGATGGTAATTGCTGTGAAAATTTGTAGACACATACCCATTATGTTTACAGGTTATCCAGAAATTTACAAATATATTACCCTAGTTGCACCTTTGAAGCATTATAAAAGTCTAGGTAAGTTTCACCCCATGTATACGAGTCCAAATCATCCATCGCCTCCTCCTTGTTTTTCAATACGTCCAATTTCTGCCATAGGTATTGCAGTACAAAGGATAGTGCCAAATTTGTTCCAATTTCCCCCTATATGATATACGGTCATCGATTCCCATACGAATAAAGTAGGTAAGCAGAAGTTCCAAATGTGTATAGGGAGATTCTGCCTCCGAGTTGGATTCACCCAATCCCTTATTACTAGTGCTCTCCGTTTTTAGTCCCCCTCACCCTGCTAACTATTCATGTTTATAGCCTTACACTCTCCCCTATATGTGTGCAAGTCAGAGAAACAAGAAAGATGTTGATCGAGGACAACGCAATTGTTTTAATACATTGAATTTATATGCTTTCTATCATTACGTGGTTCACGATGTTGATGTGATCAAACTCATTTTATTAAAAAATCAATAGCAATACTAGTACAATTAAGTGCTCAATAACCATTAGGGATAAGTGTCGACTAACAAGCTGTCTAATAATAAAGTCACCATTACGAGCAAGTGTTCATACAATCGCAGTGATAGGCAGCTTACACACAAGTCTTTTATATAAGTAGTATAAGCAATAGCCGCAACATAGTGTGGTTAGAGGACCCTGAATAAAGGTAGAGTTAAATGTCCACCAACGATAGCCCTGTTTATTCAACCAAAGTTGTACACGAGGTGGAGGCAGCTATCCAATACTCTCCCCTATATGTGTGCAAGTCAAAAAAACAAGACAGATGTTGAGGTGATCAAGCTAATTTTATTAAAAAGTAACAGTAGTATAATAAAATCCCCTTACAATAGGGATAAGTGTCATCTAACAAACTGTCTAATAATATAGGCACTATACAGTAATCGGAAATTATTATTCACGCTAAAGTTGGGTACATAACCCCTTTCAAAGGTGCCTCTATGTCTGGAAAATACTACCTACTCACCAAGTATATACCTTGAATCCTATTTGGTTGGCTTTTCTTCATATATATATATAGAGATTACCATTATATTCCCATTATATTTCAAGGTGTAATTCGTTAGTGACTGTCTATACTTTTTATAAATTATCCGAATAATAAAAAGTAAGAAGAAGGGAGAAAGAATGTATTTTATAAGATTTAATATATTAGTTAATTAATTATCTGAAAATTGAAATATTGTATTAGGTACCTTTTCATATTTAGGTGGTAGAATATTACAATTGGAAACATGGAAATATTTAATAACTTATAGGTAGATATATATAATTATAAGTCTACTGAATTATAAAAATATTTCATTCAATAGCAGACACGTAAGATATTTTATAAATATATGCCGTCTAATGAAGCGGTGAATATTTAAGATATTCGGTAACTTTCCTCACAAAAAAGAGACATAGATGTATAAAACGATGCTAAAAATATAACCGGTGTTTCCATATTAATAATCAGCAAAATATATTTGAAATATCGTATCTACACATTTGCTCATGCTTGAGATGAGAATTACCTACATCCATCAAAACAAATTAATTATAAAAAATTTAGATACAAAGAGTTTACAACCTCGCAGACGAAACTAATTTATGCAAGGCATTAATCAACATGGAAATATCGTTCAGATATTAATAGATCTATGTATGTACAACTATATAGTTATAACGAATGGGGAGAGATTTGGCCAAATATAATGTGTGTAAATTACGATTAAATGTAGATATAATATAAAGATATCAATCTTATAGCGACAATTTATTTAATCTACTTATTAATATATTTTAACCAATATAACTCATTGTAAATCATGTACTAGACAAGGACAGTTGCAAAATATATTTTTAAATATAAAGTAATTTAAAATGAAGTGATACATAATGATCAATATAATGAATTTTACAAATACCAAATTTGTTTAAATATAGAATTTTGAATAATTGCCACCTATTACTTTAGTTTTGCTTTCAACATTTGAATTCAATTCATAGTAAAATGACGAGCATATTTATCCAAATGGGCTTACTATGAAAAACAACTTATTTACTATTAATTTTGAGACATCGTTTGTTTGGTATTTTATCTGAAGTAACGAATACTGTTGATGAAGTTTTAAATATTATATCTGCATATTTTTATGCATTTTGCTATACATTTAGGAAGTCAAACTAAAACAGAACTTATGCATTGTAAAACTGTTACTATCAGTGGTTGCATTACGTTTTTAAATAACATTTCTCAAAACGTTTAAAAGACAAGTTTTGCGTAGAAATATCCTTGTTTTTAAAAGTTAAAAGCCACTTTGAACAAACATGAAAATAAATATATTACATACTTATTATATTTATGTTTCATTTAGCTATATATTTAGACTTTAGCTTTACTCTATTACTGTCAAAAGGTAAAAGTCTAAATTGGTATATATTTATTTACTTTTATCTGCATGATTATTATAGGCGTAATTATTAAACATTACGTATTTAAAAAGTAAAATTTGGATATATTTGCATAATACATTTAATTTGGCAAAATATTGCTTAAATAAATACAATGGTTTAAAACCCTTCTGATGATGCAAAGCTATTTAGAAAATTAATTAGGATAAATTTAATTCTGAGAAATTATAAGAAAAAGCCTCAATTAAATTTTTTAATTGAATAATAAAATACAACCATTTAAAGTCTATCTGCAAAGTTGTAGGCTGGTAAAAACTATATTATGACTTTTATTTATAATACTTAAATAGTTTGTGCAATAATAAAAATATCTTAAATTCACGTTTTAGAAAAGTGAACTACTTTAATGTACCTATATATATATAATTTGAATATGTATAAAAATTAAATATCTCTAGATATTAAATATCTATGACATAAAGATGTAAATCTGTTTATCAGTAATATAGTTAACTATGAGAGATAGGGCTGACAGTAAAAATTATTAGATAAAAACAGTATATTGGTACAAACTATTTATATATAACTGTAACATATTAAAAGGTACTTATTAAAATCATGTTTAATTTTTTCATTACCATTTACAAATTCTCTCAATTTATAACTACTAGCAACAGCTATTTATTGCTATAAATCTGACTAAACAGACTAAAATTGTAAAAATTGTTTATGCCATACTATTGCATTAATTGAATTCGGGAAATTTTAATTCTTCATAGAGAACCGCCTGACAAATATAATTTTTGTTTTTTAACTATGTCATTTTGTGACCCTTGTAGGTCAGAATAATATTGTACGATTTGACTAATTGTAGTTTAAGGACAAATACATAATTATATATAGTCGTATACAAAAATTTATATTAAATATGCAATCGCCATATAAATAATGATTTATAGAAATCTAATTTTACATATATAGTGTGTAGCTTGTATTATAAAAAGGGTGCTGGAAATTTTAAAATGCAAGGAGCATGAAAAGAGTAAAACAATTATATTTTTTATTATTGATTAAATTAAAATGAAATCTAGACTAATTACCAGATAAAACTAAAATTGTGATTCATTCAATTTTATCAACATATACATACTATATAAAACTGAAGTCTCCATTTGTAACCGTATATTTACTTCTAGGCGTAAAAGCGAATTTATTATGTAAAATTAGGCATTTTAAATTGTTAGATATGTTATTAAATCTGATATATGATACAGAATACTTTGATGTCTGGTGTGTGTTATTTTCACCTTATTCTGTGGATTATTTTTGTAGTAAATTTTTTAACATTGAATTATATAAATGTTACAATGTAAAGGTATGTTTATGTCTAATAATAAATATTAATTAGTAATCAACTCCTTTCATTTAACAATTAAAAGTATCATAATGCAAATGAAGTGTTACTTAAAAATACAAAAAACATTTTTACAAAGTATTGATCCACTTATAATATGTCATACTGTTTATAAGAGTCATTAAAATTTATTTAAAATTATGATATTTGCAGTAATGAACTAAATGGTGTGCATAATTAAAGTACATTTAAGTTCAACATTATAATTAAACGACAATGCATTCCATTGCATAATGCGTCATTAAAGTATATTCAAATTATACTCAATAAGAAATATAACATACTTTGATAGTTCTGTCCAAATGCTCCGAAAATGACTGCTATGCATACATTTACAATAACTGCCGTATTGAATACCATTTTGAAATAAAAATCGAAATGTATAATTGCAAAATAGTTACTAATTTTTACAGTAAAAACATGTTGCCTTATAACTGACATGTATTTATTATTTCGCTATTTTAATTGTTTTTTATTAAATATATATATATATTGTCTAAGCATCTAATGTTTTGTGAACTTTATGATAATAATATTTAAAACATGTAATAGTACCATACTTTTATAGAAATAAATTATATTACACATTAAGCAATCTAATTCCTCAATTGATTATTTTTCCTATTAGACTGTCACCGCGTTGACCAATTGAATTACTATTTTAGTATAATATATATACCATAATAATAATAATATAATGACTTGTATTATATGTATATTAGGTAATCAAATTAAACTGGAATATTCTGATAAATCGATTGAATCCTAGTTCGCCGTTTAGCAATAGCAAACATAAAGCGGATACGAACTTTAGTTTTGAGTAAAATATACAACAAATTTGTCTATCTTTCAAACAACACCAGAATTCGCTCAACATTGACAATTTTCGATTTCTACTTGTTACTATCGTAGAATATATATAATCTGATTTACGATCAATGTATTTTGGGTATAGTAGGTACTAGTGAAAATGTTTAGTTATGTACAACTTTAATAGTATCAAATTAATAATCAGTAATCTTTTGTTTTGGTAATACTATAGGCGAAATCTATGTTTTTTATTAATTAAAACTATTCCTCTACTAATAATTAAACACACAAGTTAATCATATAAATAGAATTTACAACCCACATGTGTAAACGCTTTAAAATTATAGACAGAATAGAATTATTGCGATAAAAGTTAATTGCAATAACATTTTATTGTGACTATGCTAGAAAGGAATACCTATTTACCTATGGCAAATAATTATAGCAATTTTTATTTTGTTCAATAATGTATCGGATTATATTTTTTAATTTGTAGTCTCCATTATAAAGAAGTATAAAATATTGTTTCACACATTATACGCATAATCTTAGTTTAAACTATTCTTGATCTATTTTCATAATATAACCTTGTATTATATAATAATGTATATCAATTTAAATGGATTGTGAATTGCTCTTACCAAATATTTTCATGCATAAGTAAAAAAAATATTTTTGAAATATTTGTTTGAATTAATTATTCGTATGTATCTTTTATTTAAAGTGTATGCGATAATTTTTTAATATATGTACATTATTATTTATCATAATATATACCTATATATACAGGTATATAAGGTATTATTTGTTTTTATTTAACTGTCTACATTTAGATACCATACATCATGAAAGGCTTATATAATAAATAAAACAATGCAGACAATAAACATTTAACAAAAAGTATATGGTAAATATCGATAAATTGAAGATACCGAAATTTAATATTAAACTAAATATATTATAGTATTGTCATTTATTGTAGATTACCATTGCAAAATATGTTGAATGTATTATCATAATTAAATTATGTTTCACTTTTATTATATATATTTTTTAAATAAGCGAGTTGTATGTCTGTATATGACTGAATATAAATATGTATATATATATCAATATTGTACATATATCAGGTGGCTATTCTGATATCAATCACACCTATCTAGTGTTTGTCCAGGTAACACAAGTAAACAAATATTTTGTAAACCTTAGATAAGTATGTAAATTCATTCTTAGCTGCTTAAAATTCATAAAATTAATTGTTTATTTATGTAGCTATAAAAAACGACTTTTACTGCATGAATCCCTAAAATTTTATCATTAGGATCTTTAGAATCTCTCGACTAAATATATTTCAATCAGATAGAAATTATATGAAAAAATTTCCTGAAGAAATAATTTAATATCAGTCTCAGCAAATATTTTATATATGAGCCTGTGTCAGGTACCACTGTCAATTTAAATGTAGATAAATACTTTGTCACAGTAGTGAAAATAGTAAGTTCGCTGAATGTCGCTTACTTCAAATTGAAATATACCGATAAATTATGTTGAAATAAACTAGATTCCTGTATGTATATTCAATGCCAACAAAGATAACTGTGACCAATGTACTATTAAAAGCATTATTTAATTTTCTAACTATAATAATAATTGAAATATTATTCATATTGCATAAATATATAGAATTATTTAATTTATTTATTACACAAGACTGCTAGAGAGATTTTAATGGTTTATTTTATTATTTATTCTGTACAACGCTAAGACACAATTGCTCGCCTTAAAAAACAAGGATTTGAAGAAAACTGCATGAAAACTAGGGTTTGAAACCAACATAGTTATGACAAAAAATTCTTTGGTATTTAGAATATTATAAGTTAATTTATACCTTTTTGCATATTGAAAGAAATCTACGATATATTCCCGTGATAATGTCTTATTTGCAACAAGCATATGTTATAATTTATATAATAATATGTGTTACCAGGTACGGGTAAATTATTTGTAATATTTCTGTGTTTAATACAGTGTAAAATTCTTAATTGTTTATGATAAGAGAATATAAATGTCTTGATATCTTTATATAAGGGTCTATAATCCTTATTACTTCAAAAAATAATTTTAGAAACACAAATATTCTTCGTAGAAAATATTTCGAAGGGTTGTTTTTGTATATACTAAATTGTATAATATAAACTGTATATATCATAATCTTATACAGTATTGGTGGAACCTGTATAAGTAGCTTCCTCCCCCTAAACCATTTTTTAATCAAGATTTATTATTTAACCAATATTTCTAATCAAGACATTAAGTATGGTTATTACAAATCGGTTCAACTCTATTAGACATACTCTTGAAAAAATGGACGAGTATTCAACAGGCTGTACCAGTATTTAACCATATGCGCATTGTTCAATTTCTTATTCATTTTTCTAGTTATATTATTGCATAATTTTGCCCCTTGCAAAGCTTTGTGCACCCCCTATAAAATATTCCTAGGACCACCCCTTTGGAGTAATATTACTAATTCATTTAATTATTATCAGGATATTTCATTTACTATTTTTAAACTGAAATGTGTTTAGATATATACAAATATATACATTTAGATTTTATTAAAATAATATAAACTTAAAACATCAATAAAATTAGTAACGGTAATACACATTTTATCTGCATTGCCAATGAAGTTTTTGCGTCTTAAGATTTACTGGATATATTGACTGAATCTAACAACTTAATCAATTATAATATCAAGTAAAAATCATCACAGTTCATCAAATAGCTATTTGTCAAAAAATAACAACTAACAATTTTCATTAACTTCGCGATGTTAGTCTTGTCGCATCTTACAGTAGGTCACTTCACAATCGGATTAGATTAGATTAGATTGATCGAACGCTTAGACATTTTATTTAGTGGCGCCAGCAGTAGTAGGGGAGGTTCCGCACGTAACCAGTCACGTGACGTGCGGGGGCGGGCTGAGTCATGCTCATTCATGCTCAGATGCACTCTGAGTCCGGTGCACTTTGGTACGACTATTGCGTGGGAGGGGGG
>JAYRBW010138767.1:0-15287 GCA_036023295.1 Invenusta paracnida
ATATTAAAATAAAATATAAACTATATTGCAATGTGAAATAGGGACGTTTACGTATTTTTGGTCTCCGACATAAAAACTACACAGGCATATCGTCCCGAGCTCTGGACGATGGCGTATTTTTTTACGGGTAGATTTACTATCAAGGTTAAACCTAAATCTAGATTTCTTCTTATACATACAGTTAATCTATAAATGTTTTTAACCATTGTAAATAGTTTTAGAATATTGATATTGTTAATATCTTTGCCCTGTTTCTTATTTTTAAAATACTAATTGTACAGATGGTTATTATATCTAAAATTTTCTAATAATTGCTATAGAGATTTTTATTCTTGTATTATTTTATTAACTTGTACTATTTTACCTTTTCTGTGATTAATGTGGGAATTTGCCTCTTTTTTGGAAAACATTCCTGGAATGAATAAAGTATTTCTATTAAGCATTTCTGTGCATGCCATATATTTATTGCTGCTATTATAACACACCTCAAGGTCCAATGCAGATGGACACAAGGAAAAGATACCACTGATCAATGTACACTTTTTATTGGTAAATTAATTACTTTTTAGATGTTTCTTTTTACCTCTGGTAGATAGATTAATTTTAACTTAATTTCAATCTGACAAACCATTGCCTGATTGCTATAATATATATATATATATATATATATTTATATATATATATTTCAAATAATTATTTGATCTGTTCAACAATTTATATTACCGATTAATATTTTTATATTGAAGAATTCGGTTTCAATAGCGAAAGTACCATTTAACTTTACAAAAGTGCAGTTTTTAACGATAATTAATCCATATTGTAACAATTTGCTGTATATTAATATTTATACATATTGTAAATATAGCAATTGTTAATTTTGCTTAAAAGCTTTTTCATTTTTGACTATTCTCAATTGAATATATATATTTTAATCAAATGTGTTTGTTAGATAACTATTAGCAATACTGAGAGGGATGTATTGAAAAATTAGGCATATTACACTGAACATAAAATATATAAAAGTTTTGTGAGAAATTGAATTATGTTATGTAATGATGTACATATTTGATAAATAATATTTGTACATAATGATGTACCTACATAGATATATGTACACAACCACAGGGAAACTTTGAATTGGTATAATTGTATTTTGTGATCTTTATTAGTGTATTTTGATCTGTCCAGAAAAAGCATGTGATATGAATCTCTACTATAGCTTTAGGTACTTCTAGTTGTAATAAGTCAACTACTTTTTTGTTTGCATACATGTGTTATACAGTATAGTATTAGTTTTATCGTAGCTATTGATAAGATTATCCATCACAAGTCGTTGTTCAGAGAACAAACAAATTGTGCTTTATATAACCATTTGAGACAATAATAAAGATAATACAGCTTTTATGAAGCCAACTAGATAGACAAGTATACAACAAATCACAATTATTTAACAAAACTGTAATACATTCTACCTCCTATTACAATTTTCTGAACATTCATATAACTTAAATCCCCTGTGAAGTGGTAAGGTTTGTACTATTTTAGCTAAGGTTATTTTGGAATGGAAATTATGAATATTATGAATAGAGAGCTATTTTCTGTGATTTTGTAATAAGCTTTTAAAATGTATTAGAATACCCTAACTAAACCGTTCAAGTTAAATGAATGCAGTAAAAACAAAATTAAAAATTTGATAAATTATTTATGTTACAATATTTGTATGTATGTATATTATCTACTTAGGTACCTACATCAATTGTGTCATATTAATTTTTAAAAATATATTTTCTAAGATTAATTAAAAGACTCACTATCTTGAATGTGTAGAATAAAAACGTGTCCAGATTAAGCAAAATTATATTTAAGTTACAATTAATTATGTTTTACATGATTCATGCGAAACTTTGTAAAAAATATTTATCTAGCAAAATCCTTATTTTGCGGGATGGTTGGCAGGTCAATATAATTAGTAAAATAAATACGAGCAGAATATATCGATTTAAAAAACTTAGTTATATAGGAACATTAGATAACAGAACATAAATATCTAAAAGATAAATAAATAAAGAAAACATATTTTTAATAACTGCAGTTGATAAATAACATTTTTATTAACTTTATGCAAAAGCACACGTAGTTATATTCATATAATAATAATCATTCACGCTAACTATGTACTCATATCAACAAATAAAAGATATAACATTTTTGCGGTACACGAGAGACGGGGAAATTGATGCAAAATGTGTTTTCACCCAAAAAGACGCTATCGCAATCATGACTCGCCTTCGACACTAAATATATGTATATATTTACATACATTTATGCTCATCAATGTCTTATTATTTTCACTGTGAGTGCTATCATGAATATTAATTTATATAGGTATACCATCAACAGAATGGGACACAGTATATTTTCATTGCACCTTATACATATTCTTTAACAAAAAAAGAAAAATAATTAATCTATATATAATATATTTCGATATTTTTAAGAGTATGTACGTACACATTTGCTCACCATAATATTCCACAAGAAACACATAAAATGACTAACTATACTGAACTT
Source organism: Invenusta paracnida (assembly GCA_036023295.1). NCBI lineage: Eukaryota > Metazoa > Platyhelminthes > Proseriata > Coelogynoporidae > Invenusta > Invenusta paracnida. The sequence continues at coordinate 2,572 of JAYRBW010138767.1, forward strand.
TACTATACTGTGTCCCCTATTGTTCTATTTTATATAATAGATATGTGTATTATACACACTGCGTCAGGTAATTTGTATAAAAATATGTGCACACCAGTTTCAGTTGTTCTGTCGAGGTACATACCTACTTAGAAGTCCTTGATCTCTGATATGAGCGATTGGAAATTTTAGTGTCATGAATACAATAATTAGCTTGCTCTTCTGTGTCACAGGTGTTCACAAAATAGCAACTTAGACCTTGTAGTAAGACATACATTTTAGGACGACAAACAAAGACGCTATACAGCATAGAGTAACGATTATACATTATATACATGCAGTATAATTATTCTATGCTATACAAATTGGTTTACTTCAGTGGAATTTTAGAATGCCACAGCGGAAAACGGAACATATTATTTTGTTGCAAGTACAAATCATAATGCTATGTGGATATAGGGATACGGGAGATGTTGAAGGTAATATCAAACGGATAAATCAGTGAATAAACTTATTTCTAAACAAAGCTTATATGAGGCGATTTTCTGACCTTAGCATATAACAATTATAATTGACTATAACTGGAAATTTATCATTGTCCTCCTTATGTTGTTTCTTTAATTCGGAAACATTTTCCTTTTGGGTTACTTTCACTATATTTGTATAATATAGTTTTACTTGCCACAGATCATACATATTGTATTATACACCACATATCGATGTTGTTGTATAGCACAATATCTATAAAACAAATCAAGACTTTTTATTTTTACTATTAGGAGTCACGAAGTGGATGATGACATTGAGTCAAAATCTGAAAATATCAAGGACGATAACAACAAATAACGAGGCTATAAAGATGCTGCCAAGCTGGATATTAAACATTCATATTTAATTAAATATATTCTTCAGAACAAGTCAAAAGACGAAATAAATCAGGCTTCCCTATCTGATATTGAAAAATTTGTCAAGCGCAGAATGTTGGAGACTCTTATTTCTATAGATAAATGCAACAGAGACAATGCATTGCAGCTTCTTTATACCCGCTTTAATGAATTGAAGAAGCTAAGCAGTAACCGTACTATTATGAGCTCTACTTTGGAGGAGGCAACTTGGAATAAGAGGAACTTGGTGGATATGGAAAAATCAAGTGCATGAAACTGTTGGTGAAATAACAAGAAAGGAGGTGACCGTTGATGAAGAGAATACAGACGAAGAGGAGAACTATACATCTGACGAGGAGAATTAATACTTATCTCTATTATGACTATGTCTTAACTTTGATGATGCCCAGTTATTCGAAGATACATTTACTAATGCTATTGCTGTTATGTAAACGTTAACTGTTGTACTGAGATTTTCTCATGCTTGTTATAACAAAAAATATGTTTCTATGAATAAACTTGTTATTTTTACTTATGGCACTTATGGAAACATATAAGAGTTTAGGTAATTTTTAGCATACCGTTAGAGAACTCTTAGCATGCATTAAGGAATTCATTTAGAAGTTTAGCATATCTTTAGGACATTTTTAGCATACCGTTTGGGAACTCTTAGCATACGTACATTAAATAGTTGTTCATTAATGAGCAATACATATTTTATGCATATTTGTTAATTGTATACAAGGCTTCCAGTTCCAAATAAGAACAATGCATCTTCATTATAATAAACAAAACTTTAAAATCGGGAGGCTTCTTTATTCTAGTTTTAATATGACGAAATTTTAAGTTTTAATTTAATGAAGATGATTAGGTATAATATTGCAAACACTATTTTCAATATTAATGTTATTTGAGGTTTGAATGAGGTTACTGTTTGCAAGGCACAACTAATTGAAAAGAACAAAAGTCACACAATAATTCAACAGGACAATACACAGTGCATTTGTCGTTTTTAAATCTACTCGCATTATCTAATTTTAAGCTAATATAATTTAGCACAACATTCTTTACTTTTTTAGTACTAAACTAAATAAAATAATAATTATTATTATTATTATAACTTGTAATGTTATGGCGCTAATCTTACTATAAACCGATATGTAGTAAGGTATAAAGTAAACATTGCAGCATGGAAAACTCATTTTAATTAGCGTATTAAGTGTCAGTATATTGCTAAATACGTCAAGAATTCAATTCTTTATATTCAATCATATTGTAACACGCATATTACTATATACCTATACGTAATCTATACGATGTCTTCATGAAGTAAATTAAAAATATTCTTTTGACTTAATGCAATGCCAAAACCTTTTTATGATATGTACAACATGGTTATTCCCGCTAACAACTAAAAGGCATTTTATGTAAGTACTTATAACAAACAAATCTCATTATCCTGAGTTGTTATTTTTTAATATTCATACATACTTTGCCCTATTTTGCAAGTTTCACTTTCCGCTGCTTTATATTTACCCTACAATTACTTCTAAAATTAATATGTATTTAATGGAATTTTTTAAAGGCGAATGGATATTAATATAATAGTTACTAAAATAGCAATTACGCGAATATTACTTAATATATATATATATATATTAACAGATACGTAATGCATTAATACTGCTACCTTGTGTCATTGAATAAACTTATGCAAAATATGATTGACGTTGAATTTTGTATGTTTTGTGTGAAGAGGCGGAAATTAGAATGTCGAGCTTCTGAATCATGCTTGTGTTTATTTGTGAAGAAGTTTTCAAATTGAATGAAATATGAAAATGGGTTGCTAGAGGTTTTATGAAGAAATATAACAGATGACATGTAAGAAGAAAGGAGGTTAATCTCTGAGAACGATGTTGCGAGGTTTTTGATCAGTATGGAGTTCGTAGTTAATTTAATTTTAAAAACTCTTGATTATTCCGGTAGGTTGGATCAGTGAGCTCGTAAATTCCTAGTTAAATAATGTGCAGGGCATAAAATAAGGGTAGAGTTAGCTGTTCATTTCTTGTAATTTTATGTCCAAATATATTGATTTGATTTGTTCCTAAAAATGTGTCGGTCTTTATTGTATTTTGATACTCTGGCATAAGTACATCATTAAACCCAATTGGGAATTCCACAGTGCCTGTGGAATTTGGATATACCCTAACATTACTACTATTTACTACACTTCGATGCTACTATTATTTGACAATTTTAATAAAATACGATGTATAAATATATCTACATTAAAAATGTTCCAACTAACTTCGATTGTTATAATCTATATTTAAATTGTCAATTATAATTACTTGTGGGGTTAAAAGAAACAGTCTAATTTTGAAGATCAGTCATTTAAATTTGATCAAATACGGATATTTTTTGGTTTATCTGACATGCAGGATGAAAGAGCATCGATCATAAAATATACAATAGGAACTTAGTTAGTGAAGTGTAATGCTTCTAACAATATTTCCTATAACGATTCCTTTAAAATGATAGCGTGCTCATTTGTGACAATTTCCTATTTTAACTGTCACTTATTTTTATATTTTATACATTTAAAAGTGTGTATGCCTCAATTTGTCTCTCAATATGCCTCTTAATTGTCTCTGTAATAATTTGCATAATTATAATCCTTGTTACATGGTTTCAATAAATGCAACAAATATTTTTTTAATTTCTCTATCTACCTATATTAAAATATCTATTCATGGATATAGAACGAGTAGTCGGTCATGGATGAAGGTAAGGCTAAGTCTAGAGCTACATCATAACCCAATAAATTACATGATAAAACTTGTAGATTGCCAGTCTGGCTATTAGTTCTACATCCGCTGTCAGTAGTAGTTAAGTGTTGTTAAGTGTAGTTAAGCTTTGTTGATCGATACAAATGGATAGGAATTTTAAGCTAAATGTCCCGTATGTAAACATTATTATATATTTATATGTATGTATGTATGCTTTAATTTTACCTTTAACTCTTTAGACTCAGGTATACAAAATATTTATGGATTACTATTTCAATTGTACTCCTTTCTATTTCTTCTATTTTGCACACACAAGTAATACGCAGTCAAAGTGCTAGGAATTAATTATACGCATGTAGCTCAAAGTGTTCTACTGTCTACTCGTTATGCCATCTCATATTTCGACTATTTAATTTGTCAGAAATAAGCAATATAGAAAAGTGTGGTTATTCGTTTAGAATGTATATTAATGTAATAAGGACTATTGCATGAAACATTAACTACCTACATTAGCATACAAGGAAGACTGCCTGGGACTAGACCATAACAATTTTGTGTTTGTCGTTGTGATTTGAAAAATATTAAAAAGAGAGTAGTAATTCCTACTGTTAGCTCTAAAATTTGGTTCTAAAGGCTTAAATGTGTGTTTAGCAGTCGACACATATCGGTTAAGAACACATGCGTGTGGAGACAATAAGTAATATAAATTCACGTTTATATAGAAAGATGCAAAATGCTCGGGGCACAATTCTTTATATGCATAATATAATTTAAAACTGATTTATTTGTATATTTCCAAATTTAATATGCGTATATATATAAAAGTTACAATATACCTCAATAACAAAAAATAACTAGTCTATACACTAAACTAACGGCTTCCTTGACGAACTAACTGTCTATCATAAGAGCGAACTTTCAACTGAGCGAAAGAAGAATGAAACCTTAAATTTGGTTAATCTTTGAATTGAGCGAACTTTAAGCGAATTCTAATAATAATCTCCAGTTATAATTTAAAGTTCACCCAATTTATTGTTCGCTCAATTTAAATATTTATATATTCGCTCAAGTTAAATTTCACTGAAGAAATATACATTAAAATTGGACAATCGTGAATTAAGCAAACATTAAATTGAGCGAAAATTGTTTAGTGACATTCTATAAGATGATTTCTAATAATATTGTCCGGTTATATGAATCACTCAATTTAAAGTGCGCTCAGTTTAAATATGTATATCTTCGCTCACTTTAACCTTCTCTTAATTTACATTTTTATATAAAAACAAATTGTCGCTTAATTTAAAATTCGCTCAATTTAAATATTGCTCATTTTAATGATCGCTTAATTCAAAAATTATTCAATTTTAAGGTTACTTTTTTCTTTCGCTCAGGTTAAAGTTCGCTCTTATGAAATGTCACTAAATATTTTTTGTTTAATATAAAATTTGCTCAATTTAAAGATTGTTCAGTTTAAAGATGTTAATCTTCGCTCAATTTAACGTTCGCTCAGTTGAAAATTTGCTCTGATGATGGAATACCTCTTACTTCTTTTGCTCAGGATAAAGTTCGTTCTTATGAAATGAGCCGATGAACAAAACTACAAGTATCGTTCTAACGGATAATAAACAAGTTTTGAGGGGAGTCAGTTTGTTTCGTAATACCAGTCTTGTGATATCCACAATCACTTAGTCAATCAGTCAGCACAGTACTTAGAGTTCCCGTTTTTGGTTTTATGTATAGCGTTAGGTATATACAATTGAATGTTAGGTGAGCTCAGTTCAGTAACCTTGGAAACTCATGTAAAAATAAATCTTAAGTTTTAATGACATTTTGAAAGAGTCTGTTAAAAATAATACAAATTTAGTACTAAAAGATAGAATGTGACAGTTCCTAAGCTGACGTATCTAGTTGATTATTGAAAGTATTGTAAAAATGTAATAAATGCAACTTTTTTCATGATGGCCTGTTAGAAAATCGCAAAAACATACCGTATAGTTTGTGTTCCGTAATTCTGTGTAATTGGGCCCTTTCGTTTCGCCAATACGTTTCAAATCCCGGAACGATTAAACTTAGTCGTGTATACATTGTATATTCTTTTATTTCAAATGAATGTAAAGTATCGATATATTAACACATATATAAAAGATAATTTTCTTTTTTATAATGAAAATTATCAACCTTGACAGAAAATGCGATTGTGACTACAGTTGCAAATACTAAAATATATTGATTATTTGCTAAGCATAAGTATCGATCACTGATCTTATTATTATTTTATAAATATTATTTTATTTTATTCTCTTAAATCAGTAAGCTCTCTGGTAAAATGCTCTAAATACATCAAAACTCTAGTTTAAATATTAATTATTTCAGACTTTATTATTTATACATTACTTATTCTTGCAATCTAACGTTAATTTAAAACACACTTATTCATCATGAAAATCAAGACCACAAATTTAAAAATTTCGAATAAACGCTTGTAATAAGTTAATACATTATTTTAGAAAAATTTAGTAAGTACCTAATATAATATAATAATATAGAAAAACAGAAATAGGCCCACATACCTTTCTACTATAATAATATATAATAACAAATCAATGTTTTGGAATTGATCTCGAACATCTTACTTACGTCTCAGGTATGTCTTATTTTATTACTTTTACATATATTACTTTCAAATGTTAAAATAAATAATAGAATAATAACTATGGAGTAAATATAGCTGTTATGTTAACGAAAATCAATTAAATACTATTGAAAAATAATAATAGATAATTAACGGGCTTCAACTCGCATTTATATATGGTTATTTAGAGTCATTTAATCCAAGATTTAGATAGGAATAACTATATCAGAGAATTCTTTGATATAACTTAAAAAATGAGATGTTCATATTGATAACGTTATTATATATTTTGTTAGATGATATTTTATCAACATTAAATACATTCCTAAATCGCACTTTTTGATTTTTCATATAGAGAACTAAAAATATATGTATATTAATAGTTTTACAGATGTTTTTGTCTTCCGGTGTCTAATGGTTCTGGATGGTGGAGCTTCTGTGTTATTTTCTTCAAACAATCGTCGCCTGGCTTTCTCATAATAGGTTGCGATTGAATAACCAACAATAGTGGAGATTTCTGCAGTTAGTGAATCCCGGATAATTCATTAAAAAGCTAGCTGTGTACCCGTGAGACATATTAAAATTTAGCGTACAATTTTAGCGTTTAGTTTTAAAATTTAGCGTACAGTGATAGTTTGTAGAAATAGAAATAGAATTCAAAATTCAAATAATAATTTAAAAAATAGAATAGAAATAGAATTCACAATTCTAATAATAATCATAACATAGAATGATCTTTTATAAATTGATTAGTGCAGACATAAAATTCGGCAAGTCTGCGTATATCACTTTCTTTGATATAACTTAAAAAATAAAATTTTCGTATTGATAAAGTTATTATATATTTTGTTAAAAGATATTTTATTAATATTAAATACATTGTTAAAATCCCTCTTTTTAATTTTTTATATAGAGAATAAATAGATATATGCATAGAGTACACATGTGTACTCTATGGATGTATATTAATAGTTATACAAACATTTTTACAGTTTGAAAAATATGCTGTTTGTAATATTAATTATTTTGTTTAAGTACATATATTATGTTATGTACCCCCCTCACTTACGGACAGTTAAAGCTGAGGCACTATTTAATAATATGAATTACCTTCACATTATTAATTTATATTGTAGAATAAACAGTTAGATTTTATTTTTAGAGGTATTGTTAATTACGGTTCATCTAAATTGATTATGACTTATAATTGAGTACAATTTACGACAAAACTATGGAATATATAATTATCCATGTCATACTTATTGAAAAATACGAATATTAAGTGTTAATATATTAACACATTGATTTTATTTTATTTCTACAAATATATTTCACTGAAATGAACTAAAAATAAATTTATTTATTTTAACATCAGACTGGGAGAATTTCTTTTATCTATCAAAATATTAGTTTTCATATCAATTTATTTTAAATATAATTTTCAAATTTTAGATGATTTTAAGCATTTTCTTTCTTATGTATTATTCGATGAAAACTTTGTTTATTTTAATAATTATGATACAAGTAACAAAGTATTTGCTACATGTAATAAATTTTAATAAATCAAATTATCAAAGCGTCTACATTAAATAAGTTATAAGCAAAATTTAAAATATATTTATATATATAAATATAAGTAAACATTATTTAACCGAATTAAAATAAAATACTTGTATGATCAAAACACATTAAAACCGGATAATTCAGATGTAAAAGAAATATTAATATATTTTTTAAATTAACAAAAATTAAAGAGGATGCTTATAGTACAATAAAAAACACATCCAAATTTAAAAGTTTTTATTTTAATTTCTTTAAACGATTGTATAATAAAGAGCATTAAGATATTTCAATTTCCGTATGAATTATCATATAACGCAGATTAAATTTAAAAAGTGCTAAAAAGTGAAAATATTAGTTACATAACTGAAGTAGATATAACATAAAATAATTAGAAAAATATAATAAAATATAATAATCATTATATGGGGAGTATTTTTATTCAATTCATTGTTTTCTTTATAGTTAAATTCACTACTGTTCTCAGTTATAGTTTTCCCTTGAATTCATATTGTTGTATTTGTTTCCCTCCCATCTCGTCCTCTCCCATCTTTCCTTTACTTCCAGTTTGTGTCACACTTCCTTATAACACTATTCTGTACCGATCCAATCGTTGTCATTTTGATCCTTAATAAACATATTATTTTAAAAAAAGAAGCAAAAACCCACAATTTAAAAACAAACAAAAATATATTTCGACACATTTTATGAATCTACTATTAATAAGGAGAAAAGAGAAGACAGTCAACTTAAGAAGGATTACATTTAAAAACATAGTATTGCATAATAAGATTACATAATTATAACAAATAATAAATCATGTTACAGTTAACATTATTAAATCACACTATAATAGACATAATGCATTTTATAGTCACGAATTCCACATCACGAACAAAATGAAGCTAGGGTTGTGTAGGATTTAAAGAAGAGGACTTGAGCGCCATATGAAGTGGTACTTGTCTTCGCTTATACTTTTAGCCATGCACCAGTTATCTTCTTTTTAATATGAGATTGATAATGCTTAGTATAGGAACTGAGCGAAATGTCTCTAAAAATATATTTATTTGTTAACACATTGCGGGTTTTTAACCTTTTTTTTATGAATAACAATGAGATTTAGCGCTTTTACTACACTCTATTCAATATTATTATCATATATTTATCCACATTTTACATTACAAAAACTAATTTAAATTATTATTTCAACAATATAAATAATTGTATAAACTAGGTTTTATTACATCATTTCTAATAAAAATTACAGAGAAGAAAGATTAGCTAATAAAAAGGCAGACACATAGGGTGGGGTAATAGCGTATTCTATAAAACATAAAATGAGTAAATATGTACAATTTAAGTGATTTTTATCTTCAATAAATGCAAGTAATAACATGTAAACACTAACATATAAAATATATGTAAATTATTATACTTACTTGTTAATTCATTTAAAATTGTATAAATGTATAAAAAATAAAATATAGATAAAATGTATAGTTTGTAGAAGTTAATGCAAATCATCGATAAAACAACAAAAGGAAGATTTTGAAAACATGTACATTTATTTAATTAAACGGAACTGACAAATCGGTTTCCGGGTATATTTCCCTGATATGTATAATAAACTCATTAGAATATAAGAATGAGTATATTTCTTAAATAATACCTTCTTCCTGTTATCACGTAGTACCTTTAATACGCCTCAATATGCAGGCGTTATATATATGTATGCCTAAATTATTCTAAGTGTATTTATTTATAGAAGAAGGAATCAAGCTGACTGTTTTCTTATCCTTTCGTAATGCCAATAGTCTATTAATATATCAATTATACTTACTGAAAACTTGCGTAATTATCATGTAAATGTAAATTTAAGCTTAACATAGATTTAGAACTGGCTTATGAAATCCATATTTAGCACCAGTTCCTGTAAGCACTGGTTTTAACGATAGAACCAGTTCTTACTAGAACCGCTTTATGAATTTGGGCCATAAAGTTTAGTGCTTAGTAATGCACAGATAGTAACTCTTATAGACGCATACAATCTGTAGAAATCTTTTTGGATATATGGTGGCCGAAAAGCTATTTAAAATGTTTAGACAATGTATTGTCGTATGAATGCTTTAAACTTAATGGCCAAATCCATCGCCATAACTGCGTTTACTGAACTGTCGCAAATCCTCATAAACTTAAAAAACACGTAAATCTACAATGCAATTAACTGTATCGGCTGCAATCTCGTAAATAGGAATCATTGGAACAATTCTTGGAGATACTGTCACTGGTGACAATTATTGAGAGATGTTTTAAACACAGTTTTGGCCAATTGAATACATTGAAATGTTTAAATTCATCAAGATGGGACTCACCTCATTACAAAAAGTTCGAGAATATGACTGGTGGGAAATGTTCATATCATATGGATAGAATATTGTAGAAACAGTAATTATTGACCTCCTAGATCACAGTATTTCACCTCGTCAGATTTATGCTTGCAGAAAAAGTGTGCCATGTAGTGTTTCTTATTGTTAAGCTAGAAGATATTTACAACACAACGCTGAGGACACTATGACTGAACTTTGCTTGCTGCTGGTCATTAGCGTAATATCGTAAATAATTTACATTAATTTCGCTGAAAATACAAAAAAAACATCGCATCATTGCAAAGTTTAATACTTTCAATCTTGACTATTTGATTTACTTTATAAACCTATAAAGCGAAAATGAGCTCCATAAAATGGTGCTTTTTTGCCGGTCACCAACTTCTGCTTTGATTTTGGCTGGGTTATAATTATTAATTTTTAAATAATACAGTTTTAAATATATTTTCAATGAAAATAGTTCACATTGTCATAATATGTATTTATTGATTAATTCTATACTTAAAATCTTATCCTACTTTTTTAATTATGTATTTGCGTGATAATTTTAGATAATATATTGTTCTGCCTTTTCAACCCATAAGCATCAATTAGGTACATGTTCATTAATGTATGTAACGGTTTAAGATTGGTCACAAGATCTCCCTCCGACCAAACAAATAATTTTGTTTGGAATGCGTCTGTTTTTTTTAAATAATGCTATAATTTACATAACTCTTCACATCCACATCCACAATAACAAACATTTTATAAATATTCCGTACAGTTCTGTATTGTAATGCATGCGTTAAACGAAATGCAAATTGGCAAGATAAATATATCAAAAATATAAAATAATAGACATACTTAAACTTGTGACCCACAATAATAATAGTGTTTAGTTACAATTGCTAACAATTTGAGCGCACTCTTTTTAACAATTTTGTGGACAAGGAAGAAAAAAGTTATTTATATTATAACTTTAAGAAATCTCGTAATCTGTAATATTAGATTAATTAAACGACACTAATCCTTTCTCTGTTGATACATGTGTATTTAAAATGAATATTATATATTAATTTTTTTAATATTTAAAAATATTACATACGTATTTTAAATAAGCAGAACGTTGTACTTAATTTAAATATTCCACAATATATTGCTACATCTTTAGCTTGGCATTCCTTAAATTTTTATATCATTTTAATTTAATAAATTTAATTACCTAGGTAATTGTTTGAGTTACCGTTTTTTATATAAAATACTTAACGTATTGGCTCTCAATCAGTCTTATTTATAAAATACATATAAATATATTAAGCATACACTTAGTGATCAATTCAAATGATGCTTGTAGCCACTACATCATGACTTTCTTTATTAACTCACAGATAACTTGCAGTGCAGTTTACGAAGAATAAATATTTGACTGAATAATTGTAATTGAAGGAGTTTTCAATTGCCGCATACCCAAATGTCAGCCAGGTTTTGAGCACAACAGGGACTTTGCTGGGTATCGAACCACAACCCTCCTGGGTATATAGTCCGAAGACTTTAGCCACTTGATTACCGAAGCTCAGTTAATTGGTAAGAGAGACTTTCTAGCCATATTTACGGCAAGTCTATATCACACAAACTATAAGGATGCATATTTACCATACAAAACATATTTAGACATTTTTCAAATATAAATATAAATATAAATAAAAGACGTTTGGCAAAATAGCCTTACGATTTAAAAAATGCATTCTATTTCGCGTTAACGATTTCATTTAAATTTGTGCCTTGCTTTATTTTCATGAAACACTGTTTGTATGTAAACACAACATAGTATGTGTACTATGTATTATTTATTAATTGGTATTTATTATCGCAACGGAAATCATATCATTAACCGCTAATTCTATTTCCTGTTAGCTACGTTTGAAATATAATTTAGAGAGGCATGTTTATGGTGGACCAAAAGGGTCATGAATGATATCATGCTTAAAACAATGAAATCACGCTCAAAACAATGATATCACTCTGAAATAAGAGATATCACGTACTTCACCTTTACTATCATTCCATTTTCAATGAATGTATCAAAAAAGCATGAATGTAATGACAGTCATTATGATAGTAACGTTATAAATCTACACTCACTAATGAGTGTAATGATAGAAGTTTTACACTCACTATTATAAGGTATTTTGGTATTTTATTGATACAATCATAGTGACTGTCAAGATAGTAATGTTACACTCACATGAGTGTCGTGATAGCATGTTTTATATTACACTCACAGTGACTGTCGTGAAAGTAAGGTTACACTCACAGTGACTGTCATGATAGTAATTTTACACTCACAGTGATTGTTTTGATAGTAATGTTGGGTAACACTCACTATAGTGACTGTCGTGATAGTAACATTACACTCACAATGACTGTCGTGATAGTAATGTTACACTCACGAGTGAGTGTAGTGATAGTAATGTTACACTCACGAGTGAGTGTAGTGATAGTAATG